>CABHPH010135041.1:0-43422 GCA_902168325.1 Peromyscus nudipes | reverse complement strand
AACATATTATTGATCCTATTCATTCACCACTCCCTGTAAATGAATTTCTGAATGATTTTATTAAATAAAAAACATGGAGCCAAATATAGGGGTGAAAGCCTTAGAGAGATCAGGGAAATAGGGAAAGCCACCAGCCAACCTTACCTCACCAACTCTGCAGCTGCACGTTGCAAGTTACTTCCTGTCTACCCACGTCTATATGCTTTGCTGTTCTGCCATCTGATTTGCTCTCTCTGTTCAGCTACATCACTTCCTCTTCCTACACAGCTCTGTCACTTCCTGTCTGTCTGTACACACCTCCAGAACTCCATGGCTAACTAATTTTGGAATTTAAGGCGTGTGCCACCACACCTGGCTCTGTTTCCAGTGTGGCCTTGAACACACAGAGATCCTGCCTGCCAAGTGATAGGATTAAAGGCTTGTGCTAACATTGTATGACTTCTGTGTTGTGGCTGGCTTTTTCCTCTGATCTCCAGGCAAGCTTCATTTATTAAAGCACAGATAAAGTATCCCCACATTTCAGCACAAATAAAATATCACCACAGCTTCCTCCCTCCAATGCTCCCTAGTATCCACCCCCATCTCCTTCTTTTTCCTCCTTTCGTCCTTGTTTTTATTGGAAACTCCCTGAGTCCAACTAGCGCTGCCTATACGCAGATAGGTGCGGGGCTATCCATGAGGACATAGGCATCCTGTTTATAGGCCATATCCGCAGAGGAGAGTGATTCTCCCTTCTTCAGCATCTTTCAGTTGTCAAATAGCTCTTCTCCAGTATGTGCTGGAATTGCTGGGATTTTGACTGGCTTGTTCTTATGTAGGTAACCACTGCTACGGTTGATTGTGAAGCAATGATGGATGTCATGTCCAGAAATTAGCATTCCACAGATCGCCCCATCTTAACAGCTCGCCCATTCTTTTTGTTCTTTCTTCTGAGCCTTTAATACTGTGGGGTAGAGAAAGAGGCTAATATAGATGACTCACCCACAGCTGAACACTTGGGGTTACTTAAGCTTGACACTTGGACCATTTATGTGTCTGTGCATCAGCTGTAACCCAAGTAAGACAAATCTGTGGAAAGAAATAGAAATATTAAGGAAACAATTTGACAACATGACCATTTTGCCAAATAACACTAGTAAGTTTCCCCTCTAGGGCCCTATGACTCCTCTAGTCATGGGCTTTTGACCAGGAGTACAGTATCAGACAAGAACTCCTTCCTGTGGGGTGGGGCCTCAGATCCAATCAGAAAGAGATTGTTAGCCCACCAAATTGTCATGCCCCTATTGCTCCAATGGGCACATCTTGCCAGACAGGTCAGTATTAAAGCATGTGGGGTTCACATCTGGATAGGATCATTGATGTTTCTTCTCTCCCAGCAACCTGCACTGCACCTTCTGGCTCTATGTCGGCTTCCCATCAGGGGGAGAGTTTCTGGGTCAGTACAAGTTGATTTCTGTATGTCCTACATTCAAAGTGAGTGGTGTCTTCAGAGAAAGGGACATATCATCTAGTTGTGGTTAGCAACCAAGAACAATAGCAGTAGCCCATGTTGTTTGGGGTAGCTCTGGGGCCTCTGGCCAGTAACTCATCTATAAAGGCATCCTGTGCTCAGCACCCAGATTTTCAATTAAGAACTCATGTCTTCTTGGAGCAGCATTTTCCATCGATGAAGGAACTTGTGTTCAAACTCCTGTTTTTAGATTACATTTTTAAATTGGCTTGAAAACTAGTGGATGCACATCAGGTTTCTTCATGTTACCCTCCGTTAACTCATCCTCTTCCCTCTTCTCTCCCAATCTCCCTATCACCACTAAAACCTTTAACCCAGAAAATCACCCCACTCTCCTTTCATGTTCCCTGTATTCAGCTGATGAGTTTTAATACTACTGGTTGAGTTTGATTATAGCATGATTGGCCAAGTCTTAAATATATTACACAAATTAAATATTATAAAATAAATTTCCAATAGTAAATGGTAAATACTATTTTCATTGATAGGTAACAAGCAAATATTCTATTACTGGGGTTAATGTTCCATAAAAATTGAAAGCTATACTTAAAGGCATTTATTTGACCAGTTCCTATTATATAACTTGCCCCATGTTATAATAGTACTTATTTTTATGGACTCCTAGGTTTTTGTATTTTGTATCCCACACTGTTTGTTATCATTTTTGTTTACATAGTCAATTTCCCCCCACAGCTAGGGATCAAACCTAAGGTTTTAACAATGCTAGGTAACTACTCAACCACTGGTTTGCCCCCAGTCTTCAGCTATCTTTTGAAAGGAGTTAAAGCTTTTTTAAATGTTTGATACTTCTTTTCAAGCTCTTCACTGTCTATCCTCAGAAGGAGTCATTCGCCTATCTTTTCCCTGGATTGTTTTCAAAGCTAACTCGCCTGCTGCTTTTATCTTTGTTCATGATGTATGTAATATGGGGTTGATTTTAAGGCTTTTTCTCTTCATTATTGGTGTTGAATTATTTGTTTCTGAGGTACCTTGGTACAGTTTTCTTCATGTTCTGTGTGCTAGGGGGTTGTTTCTGTCAAACATTTCAAGTGTTTTCCATGCTCTCTGGAATTTTCCAGTTATTAATTTACCCAGCCACCCAGAGCGGGTCCATAGTGCACTGATGTGGTTTTTACCACTTAAAATCTTATTTTCCATATCTGATTTGGAAGCGTCTCCAAAGTTATCTCTTCATAATTTTTTATTACACAGTCTTTAATTTGCTTTTATTCTTATCAATTATAAACTATCATAAACAGTATAATTTTCATCTTTAATTGGATTCAGGTCTTTAAGCACACACACAATGTACACACACATACACACATCTTCAATGTCTGCACTTCACACATCTCATCTTATTCCTAGATTCCTGGCCATATGGCATATAGTTATAAGTGTCTTAATGTCCTTGTCTGATTATTCTAACATCATCATCAATTCTTGATTGGTTTTCATTTGTCAGTTTTTCTCCCCCTGTTTGGGTCATATTTACCTGCTTCTTTTACGGTTAATTATATTTTTTCGTTGACAATTTCCTTCATGTATATAATGCATTTTGATTATTCCTCCCCACCAGCCTTTATCTCCCTCCCCATCCTCTTCCCTACAAAGATTTCCCACACATTTCCATCTTTTTGTTGCTGTGCTGTGCTGTGCTGTGTGACCCGCTATGTTTCATAAGGGCCCTCAGTGTGACCATAGGTTTGGAACATCGCATTGAAAGAGTGAGCAAACATTTCACATGTCTGGTATCTTCTAGGAGATGCTAAGTGGTGTAGATTTAATTTTGCATGTGGTAAGTATTGCTGCCTTCCTGAAAAGCTATTCTTGAGCTTACTTCTGGGGCAGAGTTGAGTTGCCAGGAAACACTCTGATGCATTTGAGTCTTATTTTTAAGATAGTGTGAGGAACCAGAACAATGTTTATTCTCAGGCTACTGAGTCCTCACCTCCAAGTCGGGACCTTCACTGTGCTATGTGTATTATGAAGTTTCCATATATGGCAGGTGGGAATCACGACCTATTCTTGGCCCTGGGTGAATGCTGAGTCCCGTTTCCTCCAATGCCTTCAGATGGCTTCTCCCCTATGCTGGAGCATAGCTCAAGAGGGAGCTGAGAACTCTTCCTCCACAGGACTTTCTTTTTCTCTCACCCTGCCTAGCAAACTCCAGATGGTTCAGTCTTGCTGGAGTCTCAAGACACCTTTATTAAAGGTGTCTTCCAAACCTCTATGATTTCCTGTTCCTGTACCCAGGCTTGAAAACTAGAGGCAGATATCTGGGTAACCATGGAGCTTACATCACTGAGCCTACTTAGTTATTGCTCTCATGAGTTGCTGTCTGCTGTCCTAAAACACAACTAAAACCATTTTTCCCGTTCTTTGTCCAGTATCGGATTGTTTCTGGAAGTAGAGAAAGTCTAGTCCCTATTACTCCAACTTGCTGAAAGCCAAAGTCCATTTAAGGTCAATCTTGGGTGACTATTTCCATATTTTATCCTTAACAGCACAATATATGGCAGAGAAACTGTTACCTCAAAGTTTTCCTCTGAATTCCTCAATCTCAGCCAGGTTCAGCTATAAAATGCTTATGTCTATTGTTCTTGAGTCTGAATTAAAGAATATGAGGTTTGTGCTACCTAATGATAGGAAGGCCAGCATCCTTCTTCCGGCTTTGACCCCAGGACAAATGAGCTAGGCATGGGCTGACTGGACCACCTCAGAGACCATTTCTACTTTGTCAGACACATGACAGTTAAAACTGGCTAAAGGCAGTCCTACGGGTAGAAAGCATTTCTGTCAATGAAGGCATTCTCAAGACTTGATCTGAAAAACTTAAGCAGTAGCTAAGATCTTTAAGCTTTTCATCAGCAGTTAGCTGTTTAAGCAATGGAAAATTACGTTATTTCTTGCTTGGGTGCCAGATATCTGTAAGACGAATCTTAAAAGGTCTTACTAATAAAAACAAACCCGGAGCCAGGTATTGGGGTGAATGTTCAAAGATCGGAGAAACAGAACAAGCCACAGCTAACCTCACCTAGCCAACTCCTCAGCCAATCCTGTTTTCTCAAACTGGAAGCCTCTGAGTCTTCATCCGAAATGGATCTCAGCTGAACTGCTGCTAAAAGCCTCAAAGCTTAAAGGGCCTTAGTTCCTGGTTTTCACGCCTTATATACCTTTCGGCTACCTGTCATCACTTCCTGGGATTAAAGGCTTGTGTCTTTACCAAGAAAAGACAAGAGATCTCAAGTGCTGGGATTAAAGGTGTGTGCCACCGCACCTGGCTCTGTTTCTAGTGTGGCCTTGAACTCACAGAGATCCAAACGGATCTCTGCCTCCCAAGTAATAGGACTAAAGGTTTATGTGCCACCATTTTCTGGCCTCTATGTCTATCTAGTGGCTGTTCTGTTCTCTGAACCCAGATAAGTTTATTAGGGTACCCAATATATTGGGGAACAAAATATCACCACAGATATCTAAGCATAATATCTATCAACAATCACTCTTTTTGACCAACTTCCAGACTCATACTTTGTGGGTTTTTTTTTCCCCCAGAGAAAATAAGGCCTTCTAGTGTAAGCAAGTATTACTAGAGAAAAACGGGAATCCAATAATTTGAGCTGGAGTGAAACTCAATTAACAGAGTATTTGCCTAGCGTGCATGAAGTCCTGGATTTAGCCCACCGCACTTCGTAAAATTGAGTGTGCTGAGTGTAAACTTGTAGTCCAAGCATTTAGGAAGTAGAGGCAGGAGGATAAGATATTCAAGATCATCCCTGGCTCACATAGTGAGTTTGAGGCCAGCCTGCAATGTGAGACCCTGCCTCAAAACAAAATGCCATAGTTTAATCTTTAGTACAGTGACTTGCTATCAGGCACCTGTTCTCTCAACCCCAAGACAACACAGCACAGCACAGCCCAACCCAAAACAACATAACACAACACAGCACAGCACAGCCCAACCCAAAACAATATAACACGACACAGCACAGCACAGCCCAACCCAAAACAATATAACACGACACAACACTACACAACACAACATAGCATGTACGTATGATGCCTGGTCACACACCGTTGCTCTTTCTCTGCCCTGTCCAGTGTTTCATGGTAACAAAAGCCACAGTCTACACTAGAGGTTGGCCTTAGAGTCTTAGAATCAGAGTCCAGGAAGAGTTAGAAGAGGGTTCATACCTAAAATTTAGTTAAAGGAAAAAGAATATATATGTGCATACATATTACATAGGAATGGGTTGTTGTTTTATTAATGTGACGTTTAGGGGCATATACACTTCTTGGATTTTCTTGTCTTTAGTAAAGATTCAGCTCACAATTATGGTGATATTTTTCTTTTGTACCAAAATGTTAATTGTATGTTAATAAATAAAGTTGCCTGGGGGTCAGAGCTATTATCAAGCCATAGGAAAGCAGGGCAGTGGTGGTGTACGCTTGTGATCACAGCACTTGGTAGACAGAGCTAGGTAAGTCTCAGTGATACAGCCAGCATTGGATACACATGCCTTTAATCTCAATACCAACCATAGAACACCTGGAGGTCTATACAAACAGGCCGTGATGAGGCAGTCCTGTGGTTGGGTTTACAACCAATGAGAAGGCAGAACAGAGACTATATAAAGACTTTAACACAGGAAGTAGCGGCTCCTTCAGAGAGGTAGGACCACTGCAGGAGGAAGGGTAAGGTTTTAGCTCTTAGCTCTGACCTCTTGGCTTTCTTCTTTGCATTGGTTCTGTGTTTCTTACTTATAAGACGGTTGGTTACATCTACACACAATCAATTGTATTGTGCTTTAGGAAGTAAGTTCTTCCACTGGTCTATTTTACTCTTGTATTGGGAAGCTGTAGATGCAGTTTTACATGAGCTTTCCAATACTTGAGGGAAAAAAATGTCCTTACAAGTCCCCCATTGAGTCCTTCATGGTCAGACCATAGAGGATCTCTTAAGTGCCAGGCATGGGGAGGGTTTGCTCCTAGTCTTGTGGGCAGCATGTTTTCACTCGCCTAACCTCCAGTTCTCTTTCTCCCCACAGGCACCCGGGTGGACAGAACCAACAGCTGTCAGTCAGACAGCAGTGGGTTTTTGGAGGAGCTGCCAGAGCCCCATCCCCTCCAGGTAGGAGAGGCTGCAATTGGGGCACTGAATGCTATATACTATATACGTTTCATTCCTATCAACCATCCCCAATCATACCTGCACTCCTGAAGAACTTGGAAGGATGAACCTAAAGTGCCCACCACTGTGGAGGCCCACAACGGTTCCTAGTGAGATCTGAGCTTGCTTTACCTGGCAGAGCTGCATTAGAGGATTGCTTGACCAAGTGCATGGTTACTAGGTGATTGGAAGGGTTTGCACTTGGCTGTGCTGGGGGAAGGTCTTTTGCTCCACCCCTTGGCATTCCTTTAAAAGGCCCTTTAGAAGAGACAGAAGGGGTCGGTGGATAAGGATCCAGGCCCTCCCAAGCCTGTCCTGTGTTTCTGTCTTTTTCTCTCCCCTCTATCCTTCTATCTAAACCTCTTATCCCTCTCTCCTCAAGAGTACCCTGGGGGGAAAATGTGGGAGCTGGTGGCCTACACATCACACATGGGAAGTTTTTAATTCCACACCAAATATATACTCAATGGACAGAGAACAATAAAAATCACAGTAGGCCAAGTGCCAGGGTGCTCACTTTTCCTCCCCTTCCTCTTTTGTTTTTGTTTGTCTAAATTATGAACTGAACATCATAGGGAAGAGGTGGTAAGTGAAGTAGTAACCTGATATAATTTCAAGTTTATAGCCTGTGCTCATGACGTCTGTGTCACTGGTAATGGTGCATATAATGCTGCTGCAACTTCCTGATTCTTTCCCATGTCGGTTTCTCCTGCAGGTGTCTTCCTTGCCAGGCAGCCAGAGTCCCACTGAGGGTAGAGGTAGCAAACCAAGGGATCAGACTCATAGCCCAGCACCATGGCAGGACTGTCAGCAAGAGTCAAATGGCTCTGAAACCAAGAGCATGATGAGCTCATCTTTGTCAAGCCATGATAGGAGTATATTGGAAGGAAAGGTCTCAGCATCTGTGGAGGAGGAGGAGCTTCAGCTTGAGGCTATGGAGGAGCTACCAGAGATACTCACCCCAGATACGACCCTCACCAAGACCATGATGGTGGGAGACTACCCAGGGAGTCTTGTTGGAAATGTAGTCACTTCTACATGTAATAACACAATGGGGATCATGGTGGCTCCTGTCACAGAAAAGGAAGACAGGTCTCTGAGACATAAGGGTACTGGGAAAATGCTGATACAAAGGCACCGCTTTGAGTCACCAAGATCATCCGGGATTGACCAGACTCCAGACAGTTTCTATCTTGTGGACTCTGAGATCCCAGGAACAGAGGACAGCAGCAAGGTCTACCCTGACACCAAGCAAAGCTCAGTGGTGCAGGAGAAGCTAGCACAACACTCTCAGCAGCACAGAGGAGCCACGCCCTATAAAGATGACCTTGGTCAAAACTCTGATAAGTCAGTTCCCCACCTTGAGAAGCCACCTGGAGATGCTCCCACTGACTCAAATGCTGCCAGCTCTTGGTCTGTGACAACCCAGATGTCCTCCAATCTGGTGTCAGCTGCTCAGAGTGTTGCAGACTTGGGGACCTACTATAAAGGAACAGCTTTAGATTGCAGTCCATGTGACCCTGTTATTACCACAGACCCGAGAGTGCAGACAGAAGCAAAGCAGGTCAATGATGTTGCTGTTCAGACTTACGCATATGAATGCAAACCCAGGCCCTCACATAAGGCCTTAATTCATAGACCCTGGCCCCTCACCAAATCCACCTCTTTGGACACAGGTTTTTCTAGCACCTCCCCAACAGGCCTCTGTCACACCATACCTGCCCACTGTTGTGTCTGCTGTCATCACTGTCCCAATTGCCAGGGAAGGAGGCAAAGCCCTGGCCCAGAACCCTCTATTTGCAGGCATTTCCCGTACTCACATGCAGAGGATCCTGAAGCCCGGTTCATGAAGACATTGAAAATACTTCAGGACACTACTGTGAGGGACTTGTGTTCTGTAAGTGTTTCCTCTACAAAGCTGTAGCTCTGCCACTAACGCAAATGGTCTTCATCTTCTTTAATGGCAGAGAAAACTCGGGGCATAACTCTTTTTTTCAAACATGAGTGCTTGTTGGGTGTTTTATAGTTTATTATACAAACTCATATGTTTCAGGCTATATACAACACTAATGGACCCATCTTATCTCCAAGTCAGTCTAGCTGAGAAGTTCTGGGTTTTAAATTCAGTGGGCTATCTAATCTTACCTGGGCCATTTTGTGTCTCTAGGGCTGTCGTGTAAAACAATGGGATGAGTACTGTGGATCTTACTCAGTGGTAAAGTACTTGCTTAAACTCCTGGGTTTAATTCCTGGTACCATGAAATGCATGCATGCATACATACATATATACATATGCAAGGAATTGATTCATTCCATTGTCATAAAGTTGTTTTGGGGTGAAATAAAGGCTTGTAAAGCACTCAACATAATTAGAGACTCATCACAATATTTAACACCAAGAAAGCTCAAGGTAATATTCATTGATGGGGTATGACTCTGATCATCAATTTGTATTACTGTTTTATTTTTGTTGTATTACATAAACCTCTGATGTCATGTAGAGGGACTTCTGGTCAACCTTTGGTAACTGGCTTAAACGTGAGTACTGGGTTTACTAAAAGCTGAGTGATGTTGATGGACTTTAACCCTAGATTAACACACTTGTCTTTAATGAGTCTTTTTCATGCTCTTTTTCAGCATTTTCAGGGTGGGGATAATCTAGGAGTTCTAGGATAACTATCAAGTAAAATATTGAGACTCTCACATCTGAAATTTTACATACAAAGACTAAAGGGCCTTGATGATACAGGATGCCAGCTGTTCAGAGACATTGCAGAGGAATTGTGAATTACTGAGTACTATGATCCAATGCCCGATGGGTTCACTTATATCTTTTAATTCCACAAAAAATATAATGAATGTCTACTCTAAACATTTAATTTATATTGTGTCATTTAACCTTCAATTTCTTATATGCCATAAACATTTATTGGATTTTGAATATGTGGCAAGTACTCTCTCTTTTGTAAATAAAAAACAAAACAAAAAAAAAACTAGAACTGAGAGAGTTTGGATAATCTTCCCAACCACTAAGTGATGAATCTCAACTCAAATTCTTAGACAAAGATGTGCCCAACTTTAAAATATCTAAATCTGTATGAGAATAATTATGTGGAAAATAAAGTAAATTATCATATGGACTTTTAACATATATAACTCTACATAAGCCTAATATAAACTGAGAAACTAATTTTCAGATTGCAAGACACCAGACATTTAGAATATTTAAGAATGAGCCAAGAATAAAGGTTATGCTAATCATAGAAAGCTTCATCTAGGCCTTATAATCAATTCTGAGTATTTTATTCAGAGGAGGAAAAGGGCAAAGGCTGATGTGTAGCTGGGATCCTGGCATCAAAATATCCAGGTTCAAATCCTGGAGAATGGAGCTGGGGATATAGCTCAGTGGTAGAACATCTCCTCAGTACCTCAATCTTCAGTACCAAAATAAATCAAATCAAATCGAAGAGAATAGGAAAATCACCACTGTACTCATTTATTGAAGACTTATAAGTGCTTTGAGGAATTATTCTTCTACTATGAATGATTTCCTCCCCTGGCCCTACATCAGGTGACATGGCCAATCTTTGGAGACATCTTTACTTGTCACAGCCGAAAGAGTAGTGGGTGATACTGGCAACAAATGTGCAAGGACCAGAGACGCTGTTGGACATGCTACTATACATGCACAGGACAGCCTCACAACAGACAATGATTTAGTCTAAAATGTAAGTGTTGTCAAGATTGAACACCATAGCTCTGGAACAACTAGCATTCACTTGACCATTTAGTTTATATGAAATCATGCTGGGCATGAAAGTTAGCTAAAGAAAGTGGCATTTGAAATCCTATACAAACAATTAGACCATAGAAATAAACATCCCTTTTTCTGTAATGAAAGCCTAGTCCAGGTATGGTGGCATATTTCTGTAATGTCATTAACCAGTAGATTAAGGCAGGAGGATCATTATAAGTTCAAGGTCAGTCTGGTCTACATAGCAAGTGCTAAAAAATACATAGTCAGACCTTACAAAGAAGCATAAATTAAATCATATTTAGTTTTACATTCTATTTGAAATGACAAGAAAAATACAATCAAAATTACATCCAAAAATTCAGACGAGTCCTTCGAGACATATCCAATATAATTTGTTAATTATAATGCTGTGGTAAGATGTTAAATCTGTTTTCTCATCATGTCACCCCTGCCAATTAAAAAGAATGTAAATAATTTCTTGGCAATGTTAAGAAGAGAAATAATAAGCATGTACTAGTAGAATGAGAAGCTAGAAGATGATTGCATCAAATTGCATTTGAGAATTGCAATCAACTTGATGAGACCTGGAGAAACTCAGGTGTAGGGACCCAAAGCTGGTTCAAGGTTAAGGCAGCTGCTTATGATAGAGGTAGAGACTGAACCTGGGCCAGCACCAGAAGTTTACCTGAATATGAACCAGAGTCTTCCCTTCTCTATTTCTGTCAGAAGGAGACCTAAGACTTACATACTTCCAGCTGTGTGGAATGGTTTGACATCTGAAAACAGATGTTCAGCTTCATTTGGCACTACAGCATAGAAAGGCTTTGTGACCCATTGTGTGTAATCATCATCTTCAGACTCGCATGTAGGTGTCAAACTAGCAGCAGTTGATTGAGTGTGGATTTTGCTCCCCATGCTTTCCCAGCCCTTGCCTCAGGGTGCCTTAGCCCTCCTCCTCCTAGAGTCTGGAATTATCAGGGCTTGGGGAGATGGTTCAGTAAGGTGCTTGCTGCACAAGCATGAGGACCTGAGTTTGTATCTTCGGTACCCACATAAAAGCTGGGTGTATGGGGGGGAGCATGCACCTGTGATTTCAGTGCTGGGGTGATGGTGCCGAAACAGATGATTCCCTAGCCTATCCAGCTGAATAGGTGAGCTCCAGGTTTATCTAGAGACTCTAACCCCCTAAATAAGGCAGAGGATGATTGAGGAAGATACTTGATGTCAACCTCTGACTCAAACGCACACACACACCTACACATACATGAACATGGACACATACATAGCCCCAACAACAACAACACCCAAACCAGAAATTGTAATTATACAGAAAAGACACAAAGGGAATTGCTTTGGCTGAAATGGATATTCTACAGAGTTTTACTAGACAGCCATGTATTTCTCTTCCTTCAAATTTAAGGGATCAGAAATACTCATTCAATGGGAATGGCGAACTCATGTGCTCAGATATGTGTATCTGTTTGCACACACACACACACACACATGCTTGCACCCACACACTTAGGTATGCATGGGGTTGCTTTCTGCTTTGAGCAGGGTATTATTCAAGAAACTTGAGGAATAGTGAAGGAAAGCAGCTCATGTGGCGACATGTGCTATGATTGAGCCTGAGAATTCTCCTGGTTGGGTCTGTGAAACCTAAAAAGGTTCTGCAGGAAACATGGCTTGATGAATGCTATGATATAGCTAGGGTTAGGAAATATTAGAACAAAAATAACTAGGAACCAGGCCATGGATTTTCAGACAGAAATGGATGCTATCTGTCAAATGACAACAGTCATTTAAAGTAGATGTTGAAAGTAAGAGCAAATTTGGATAAAATCTTGATTTGGAAAAGTACCCTCCATCCCATTGTCTTTTAACCAATGATGCACAACACTATGGAGAAACCCACAGCAGGCTTTGTGGTCTTCTAGCTTATCTAGAAGAATGGTTTGTTGATATGTTTAGGATTGTAATTGTACATGAGGTTTTTTTTTAACAATAATTTATTAGTGGAAAACTTATTTGTTCATGTAACTAATCTTTTATGTGTGAATTCTTGGGAGTAATTTAATTAAAATATATTAATACAAAGCCAAACATATTTCCAGAATAAGATGCATTAGAAATAAGATTTCTGAGTCTTCTATAATATTTATAGGTTTAGGTTAAAAGAAAAGGAAATTGTACCAAGTTTAAAAAGTGTGAGTTAATTAGAAAATGAAAGGTTGTGTGTTGTTTTGGACTGGTTTTATACCGTCACTCTTACTGTTGACGTTTGCACCAATGAGTTGGGCCAGTAGAGCAGACCTTGTGTGTTATGTGGGTGTGACCCAGATTTTACATTAGACAATAGAGATCAATACCGATGTGCCATCCCCTTTCCCATTCCCCTTGTCTGCATTTTCCTTTCTTCTGAAATCTTTTTTGCCGGTTCTGGGGCTAAACTGTGTATTTCTGAATGACCAGGAGATGGCAGCACTTTAGAATGTTCCACAGCACTACAGTCTTAAATCACAATCTGGCCATCAGCTATTCCCAAATCCAAGCCCTACAGCACATAAATTCCATTCACAAAGGGTTACCCCCAAACATCGAGGTGAGGCTTGCAGCCCAGTGTTAATGAAATCAATCTGCTTGAGCGCTGCGCTGCTGTGGTCTGGCCTTGCCCTCCCTTGCACCTGAATTGACTCAAAGCACTGAGCCGGCTCCCTCCTGAGGGAAATGTGCCTCCTCATGCTGTCTTGTTACACTTCACTCCATGAAGTGAGTTGGTTAGATATTGAGAAGGAAAAGATCCACCATGTGACTTGGATTTGAAATCTGAATAATGTTTTTAACAACAGACACAGCTGTTAAAGGGTTTGTGTCTAAACACTTATCTACAAAAGATGCTCGCATGGACTCCAAGATGGTTTCCATTTTTTATAAGCCATAATTTGGTAATATTTTAAGCATTCTTGTCAACATCAATATGTGTCAAAGCTAGTTCAGGTTCACTCATGCTAAATCTAAATATATCAGTCAGGATAAAATAACTCAAAACAAGATGATGTGGCATTTTCTTATCAAAGTATCAGTCTTAGAATAATATTCCCATTATGAAACTTTTAGATGAAATAATAATCACCAAGCTGCCATGATCTATGTGATTTTGAGGATAAAGATAAAAACCAACCTTGGACTTTCTAGAAACTGAGGCAGAGGGTAGTAGAGTCCGTGGCCCAGCAGCAGTCAAATGACTCTCATTAAAATTGCTTCTCAAAAGCCCACAACATCCTCTGTGATCCCATTCTTTGGATGTCAGCATTAGGAGAGAAGATTAGGGAATGCAGATATTTTGTCAGACACATTGCTGCTTGCAAAGCATTAGACTTGTGTTAAGAGAAAAAGGGAGGAGGAGGGTAAGCTGCAGCCAGTAGCTTCTCTTACTGATCTGGAAGTGGGTCTGATAGAGACAGCTAGAATCCACCAGTATTAACAGCACTTGAAGTCAGATGGCAGCGGCCCTGGGGATCTGGGTCATAGGTGTACACAAAGAATCATCCAATACAACCAGCAAAACAAGGGGGAGAGCTGACAGGAGATCAGCAAATCAGCCTGGTATCCCACAGACAGACTGGGCTCTGTGACTCCCAGAGGACATCAGTCAAAGTGGTGGAAACAGATTTATTTGATTCAGAAACTACTGACAGTAAGGGAAAGAGCCGGACTTCATTTTGACCTGTGCAGGAGTGATATGGGCACTTTAAAGAAAGAATGAGAGAGAGGGAGAGTAGGGGCTCAGTGGATTTAGTGAAGTAGAAAATGGTGAAAGGGCAGGGGGCCGGGTGTGTTTGTGAGCTGATTGTACTTTAAACACATAGGTAAACCAATAACCACAGAGCTGCCATGATCTTGACCATGTGATTTTGAGAATAAAGATTTGAAAAAGTCCTGGACTTTCCAGAAACAGAGGCAGAGGACGGTGGATTCCACAGCCTGTCAGTCAAGCGAGTTTCATATCATTTACCTCTCCAAAGCCCACGCAATTCCATCCTCCCACAGAGACTTCTAGTTGGGTTCACTTCAAAGGGATGGCTTAAGAAAGACACTTCTGGGTTGTATAACACACTCATTCACAACTGTGAGCTCTTTTAGTGATTGCTGCAAAGAAGGAAGGCTAGAGTCTGTGCCTCTGTGCCTTCCTTCCCGGCAGGGCTTACCCAACACAGCTCTCAGCAAGAAGCTTCTTTTTGCAGCAGCTGGAGTCTGTTAGAGAGATCCACAGCTGTCAGAATGCAGAGAATATGTGAGCCTTGTGGTACCAAACAGGACATCCATAGCACAACCCCTGCATCTAAGGCTCAGGGAACATCCTGGAAGAGAGGGAGGAAAGATTGTAAGAACCAGAGACTGGAATGTCTGCTGTTATATCCTGTTGCATGATAAATGTGCATTATCTTGAGCCAGCTATTTGGAGCTCAGGAAGGGAGAATATCTAATCCAGGTTAACCCGTCCCTTAGAAAATAAAACACAGATAAATAAAATCCCTTAATCCTAGGGCATCAGTAGACAGCAAGGACTTCAGGATACTCGGAAGACCTTTACACAGCTGGGTTGCTTAGACACTAACATGAAATAGACACTGACATGAATGGCAGTGTGGACACGACAGGGATGTTACACCCATGAATTCTCAACAACCTAGCTGTCTGCACAAGACCTACGAAGACCACACCATGTATGAGAGCATATATGGAAGAAAATTAAACAAGTCTTTACCCCTAGATGAAAAGCTACAGGCAATCAGTGCTTGAGGAGAGTGAGAACTAGTTTTTGTTTGTTTGTTTCCAAGTATTTGTGTGTGTGTGTGTGTGTGTGTGTGTGTGTGTGTGTGTGTGTGTTCTGGCAACCTTGAGCTTTCTTGGGTATTGTTTTATCTTCATCACTGTGACTGCACCTTAATCTACTGCTGTTCCAGCCAGTAATTGCAACTCTGCAGGTACCGGCCTGCTTCTGCCTCTCAAGCCACAGCCGGGTGGGAATTCTGTTCCCATAGGCACTGGCTCTGTCACTGCTGTTA
Organism: Peromyscus nudipes; assembly: GCA_902168325.1. NCBI lineage: Eukaryota > Metazoa > Chordata > Mammalia > Rodentia > Cricetidae > Peromyscus > Peromyscus nudipes. Next base: position 27,916 of record CABHPH010135041.1, on the reverse strand, counting down.
AAGGTGGCCTTGACTAAATCTCTATTGTTCTATTTATAAATGAGACTCAAGATTCAAAGGCTGGGGTGAAAACCTGCTAGCTCAGAGAGGCTGGGTTGAATTCTCTGCCAGGTTGTTGAGAATTCATGGGTGTAACATCCCTGTTGGGTCCACACTGCCATTCATGTTAGTGTCTATTTCATGTTAGTGTCCAAGAAGCCCTTTTCACCTTATCTGCATCTCTGCCAAACCAAAAAAAAGCCCTCCCTACTACTTCCAGTGTCTCTCTATCTCTTCCAGATGCCCTGTGATACTCTATGATTACTTTCTGTCAGCCTCCTAAGCCAAGGTTAATTTATTTAATTAAAGCAAATGCAAACTCAGGGTTCACAGTGTGATCAGTATCCCACAACACTTAGGTAAGCAATTTAATTGAATGATAGTGGGTGGTCATCCTAAGGGCATGGTCAAGTGGTATGCTGGATTCTTGTCAACTCACTACAGGTCAGAATTATTAGCTGTAAAGAATTCCATAACTCTTGGAGGTTGCAAGAAGATATTAATTCGAAACTCCAAAGACAGCAAGGGTTGAAGACTGAGGGAACCTGTGGTCAAGAAGAGCTCAAGTCTTGATTCTAGCTTGTAGAGAGCATGAATGTCTAACATTTCTCTCAGTTGGGATTGTTAGATGGGTAGAGTGGATCCTGCAGATTTCCCTCTTTGAGGATTATGGCAAAGCAAGGATAAAACTAGTAAAAAGCATTCTAAGCAGATTTTCCTGAACAACTACATGGTTCTCGATGCTAAGAGTGATGGGGTTCTGGGTACCAATACTGAGAAAGATTAAAGGAAGCTCCATTTTTCTAAGTGTAAGTCTGCTTTTTGATGGTTCTTCCTCTTCTCCTCTGTCCACCTCCTTGGTTCTCCCTATTGTATAGGACTGGCTTGGACTCCCCATTATATAATTAATTCCCACCCAAGTACCACTCAGCAACTGCTCCCCTTTGTCTTAATCAAATGCCACCTCTAATTTCATCCAAAGCTGCGGGCTAGGTCTCCCTGGTCTCTTCTAAAAGTGTTAGCAGTTGGGCTTCTTTGCAAACAGTGAATTCCAAATGGGAAGGAAGGCAGAGCCCAGCCCTCCAGCGGTGTTAGCAGACAGGTCACCAGCTTTGGGTTTTCTGTCTGTTGTCAGTGCACAGTCTATGAGATGGAAACCATGAAGATGGTGTGCCAGAGTTTCCAGGAGCACTTAGAGGAAATTGAACAGCACTTCATGGGACAGCAGGCACTCTTTCCCAGGGACATGTCAGAAGAGGAAAGGTAATTATCTAAGGCAAGCATAAAAGTAAGTCCCAGACCACACACCTGGAGCAAGGGAAGGTAATCAGAGCAGGCAAGGCAGACGAGCATGATGGAGCAGAGCTAATGAGAAATCGGCCGGCTTTTCCTCTGCTTTCATGGTCTTCGTTTTGCTTTCTCAGTGTGAAACTGAGAGAGCCATCACTGGATGGGCACACTCTTATTGAAGATTGGGGCTATTTGGGGAGGTTAGAAGAGGAGCAATCAGCTGGGAGGATGGGAAAGGCCAGCAGGATTTCTTTAATTGATAGGAATGAGGCTTGCACAAAAGCAAATGTTGGGGGGGGTTGTTATTAGAGTTTTGAAATGTACATTATTGTAACAGGGGTTAAAAATATTACCCAAATGGATGCATCATTGATTGCCTCTGACTGTGGGGATAGGTTTTAATAGTAAAGGGCATGGGTGTTGTGTGTTCTTATTGGGAGATGGCACGTTCTACAGCTGCATGCTCGTCATCCTTATCCAATTTGGTAACTTCCTTACAAATAATGTATGTTGAAATAGATTAACATGATACATAAATTATACCACAATAGGATTTCTTTTTTATAAGGGTGTGTTAGGGATGCGGCTCAATGTTAGTGTACTTGCATAAAGTGCAAATCCATAGCTTCCATTGCAAAGGGAGTGCAGGGTGGGGTGGGGGGTACCTGCCCTAGTAGCAGACTTACCTCTATAGCTGAATCAAATGTTGAAGGCCAAAGTCTCTTTTCAGCAATCTCAGAGGCCAGAGAGATGACTCAGTGGGTAAGGGCACTCACTCACTCTGCCCAGCCTGACTACCTGAGTTCCATCGGGAGAACTGCTTGCAAGTTTCTCTCTGCTCACCACTGTGTCAGGCATATGCACATGCACATGCGTGCATGCGCGTGTACACACACACACACACACACAGAGAGAGAGAGAGAGAGAGAAAGAGAGAGAGAGAGAGAGAGAGACATAAAATTCAGAAGAAATATCAAAGGCAGGACCCACTTGGTGAGAGGGGCAGGGAAGACTGCATCTGGTGGTGATTCTGAAGTCTCCTTTTCTATTATCTTCATGCAGGGAAGAGGCTGAAGACCTGAGGACTTTGCGAGAGGCCCTGAGGCAGCAGGTGGCAGAGCTGGCATTTCAGTTAGGAGACCGAGCCAGGCAAATCAAAGAGGGTGTTCTACTGGTAAGGGGTGTGGTGGAGAACAGACACAGAGTGGATGCAGAGTCTAAATGTCTCCAGCCTACTACTCACGGGAGAGCTGCTTTCAATAAGAAGCCAGTGGTGTCACAATTTCAGACTGTAGCATTACATGTTACATGGCCACACCTGCATTTTACACATAAAGACATTGACCTTGCTTTGTTCCTGCCCACACAGTTGTCAGGTGGTGGTTGGCTCAGGTTTATAGCTGCTCCAAGCTTTCTCCTGCCATCTAAAGGAAAGCAAAGTACTATTACCCATTTTCCATGTAAGAACAAGAATCCCAGATCCCAGAATAGCAAAGCTAGCCTTTTGATCCATGAGCTAGATCACTACTATACCTTGCTATTGGCTCAAAGTGCCCATTACAGAACCTTGGCACCTCATAAACACATTTCTTTCAAGTCTGAGGTAAATGTTTGGTGTAAGTGTGACATGTCTCTGTCACCACCAGGGACAGAGGAACAGTTCCATTCTGTGTCTCCCACATGCCTGCAGTGGCCTGAAGAATCCCTCTTTCTTACTGGGATCTCCATTCAAGTATAAGCAGAATTCGTGACCTTATCAAAGAAAATAATTTCAAGATAAGGCAACATGAATCAGAATTGAAGTTTATAAAAGACATTTTTAGCATAGATTTTGTTTGGTTGGTTTTTGGAGGTGTGTTTGTTTGTTTGTTTGTTTGTCCCAAGACAGGGTTTCTCTGTGTAGTTTTGGTGCCTGTACTGGATCTCGCTCTATAGCCCAGGCTGGCCTCGAACTCACAGAGATCCACCTGGCTCTGCCTCCCGAGTGCTGGGATTAAAGGCATGTGCCACTGCCAACGCCGCCGCCGCCGCCGCCGCCGCCGCCGCCGCCGCCGCTGCCACCGCCACCACCACCACCACCACCACCACCTGGCTTTAGCATAGATTTTTAATAGAGGGAAATGTGAGGGAAGAGTAGAGCGTGCTCACATGTAGAGAGTCACATTTGGGTTTCTTTTTAGTGGGTATATATGGGATTTGTGTAGTTCTCCAGTTACATGTCTGTAAGTTGTGAAGAAGCCCCTCTCCTTTTTAACACTGCTCAAAGACAGCAGCTCACAACAAAGATACAGGTTACAGACAGAGGGGGGAGATGGCTCAGGAGTTAGGAGCACTTCCAGAAGCTTGGTGCCCAGCATCCATGGCTGGTAGTTCACAACTACCTGTAACTCTAGCTGTACGAGACCCAACACCCTTTACTGGACTCCTTAGGCAACTACAAAGAGATATGTACATAATTATCAATTGAAAATTTTTTTTTCAAATCTTAAGGATTTCCTTCTCTGAACAAAAACTTGTTTCATGGGGGATATTGTTTAGGGTTAAGAGTGAGATGTGAGTAGAAACTCATGGTCTTTAAGTAAATGTAGCTTATTTATTGTCTTTTGTAAGATGTCTTTAGAAACAGACATTGTTTTGGTGAGCAGTTTTGGCTTTCTTAGTAGTATCTGGTTTCTTGCCTCTCTCTATAGCTCAGATCTCTGGACTCACACATTCCTCCTCGTGTGCCCTAGTTACTTTCTGTTGCTATGATAAAACACCATGGCTGAAAGCAACTTGGAGACTGAAGGGTTTATTTGGTTTACAAATTATAGTTGATCATCAGGGGAAGCCAAAGCAGTCACTCGAGTTAGGAACCTGGAAGCAGGAACTGAAGCAGAGACTCGGGGATTTCCGCTTACTGTCTGCCTCTCCAAGACTTGCTCAACTTGATTTCTTATATAACCCAGGACCACCTACCCAAGGACAGCACTGCCCACAGTGGGCTGGGCCCTGCCATATTCAATATTAAACAAGATATACAGGCAATCTGACGGAGGCATTTTATCAGTTGAGGATCCTCTTCCCAGATGACTCTAGCTTGGGTTGAGCTGACAAGAAACTAACCAGTGCAGCATGTTACCATGGCTCTGTCTTCCTAACCTGTTCCTTACACACTCCCTTTTGTCTTTTCTTTCAGCAGCTAGACCTTCTCTCAGAGGAGCTACCTGAACACTGTGCAAATCTGCAACAATGCAACTGGACAGAGGGAGAGCACGGCCAGAGTTCATGTGTTCAAACCCACACTGTGGCCCCTGAGCCTGCCCTGCCTGCCAGCAATGGGCAGCAGATTCTCTGCAAGGGGGTGACCCAGCTGGTTGCTCTTGGTCCCTCTGACCTTGAGACCAGACGTAGAATGTCACTACAGTCACCAGCTATGACAGAGTCAGGTCCGGGTCCTTCATCAAGCAGTACTGTAGAGTAATCTCTGCTAGACCAGAGAGTTTGATGACCTTCGTACAAAATGGAAAATCTTAGAACAGCTGTAACAAGGGGAATCCAATTCCTATGTACCATTCTATTCTATGATTAAACTCAGAATATTTTAATATTCATTGATTACATAATAAGGAGTCACCCGGTATGTGCCTGACTGGGATATATTATAGTCATTGAGTAGCATATGGCCTTTACCCTGAGAAAGCATGTGTCCTAGTGGAAGAGACTGAATATAAACACACATATGTATCTATAATTAAAGTCAAGAAAAAGAACGGCCTCTACCCTGAGAGAGCATGTGTCCTAGTGGAGGAGGCCGAATATAAACACACATATGTATTTATAATTAAAAAGCAAGAAAAAGACAATGTGACCTTGTTTTACAACAGATAAGTATCTGAGTCTGCTCAGGTACCTGGAAAGCATGTTCGGAGATGTGATACTGCTGATGCTGGAGGCAGCTGTGAGCAAGACAGAATGTCTGTGCATCAAGAGTTGGATACAGTGAGAGAAACAACAAATAAATACCATTTCCATACAGACAGTTTGTGAAGGAGCCACCATCTGACATGGGAGGGAAGTGCCCTGGGGCCTCATCAAAGGGAGCTATTAGGAAAGACTTGAAGGTAAGAAGACGGAAGCCCTAGAGAATTCAGGTTCAAGAGACTGGAAAGCAGAAAAGAGAGGAAGGTTCACAGGCTGGGATGTAGAAACGCTATTTTGCCAACTGTGGTAGGTGATAGTGAGGACCTAAGTGAGGACCCTGACTCCCTCCATCCAGGCCATGGTCAGGAGTCTAAGGGCATTTATTCTTTCAAGTGCAACAGAAAGTCTCCATAAGTGCTAAACATGGATTTCATAGGGTCTTAGCTACCTTTTATAATCACAAAAAGATACCACCATGGAACCTATGGAGAGGTGAGGCTGCTGGCTATAAGCCTATGGCTTACTGTTGTCCCTCAAGTCAAAAGTTTTCTAGGTGTTTTCATCCAGCTGTGGGAACAGCATGGCTTCTACTACAGGGAAAATGCATGGAGGTAGACATAACAGCCAAGGGATGACTAGAATCAAGAAAAGATGAAAAATGAAATAGAAACAGCATCATAGGAACTCCTGAGGGAAGCTTCTTGTTTGTATGAGAGGATAAATAAGCAGAGGACTCTTCCTAGCTAGGAACCTAGGGCAATATTCCTTTGGAAACTGTCTACTAGCCTATTTCATTCCTTATCTTCCTGCTTTGGTTGCTATGACTTCAGTGAGGCTCGGATTTCCAGGGACCATCCACTGTCTCCCCTGCTGTACCTCCCTAGAATGTGGACATCTCCATTCACACATCTTCTTCAGCATCCATATGTACCATATGTATGACCCCAGCGCCAACCCCTTCTAAACCCCAGTCTTCCATCCTCCTACCGCACACACTCAGATGAACCCATCTGCCTTGTCTCCTTGTGGCCTTTACTGGCACCTCGGTATCAGTCACTGTATCACAGCTGTTTCCTCATAGCCTGCTGACAGCACAAGGCATGAACCTCTGACATGCCTTTAGCTTCCCTCTCTCTGAGATGCCTCGGCAACTGACAAACTATCTCTGCCAGGCACCCATAGGGTCATGTTTCCCTGACTCAGGGAGAGAACCTAAGAAGTAATATGTCAGAGAACTAAGAGAGTCATCTCAAGACTACGATCTCAGAGCAGTCTGCTGCCAAAATGTTGCTCCAACCAGGAATCACTATGCCCTTTCCTTTCTGCTGCTGCCTTACTTTCCTGGACCACACCCCTCCTCTGGTTCCCATAGTATGATGCAACTTCCAGCTGCAAACTGGCTCCTAATTGCTTTTGTACATCCTAAGTTTCTTCCTTTTCTAGACTGTCAACATTCAGACTTGAGCTGCCTTTGCCTGCAGCCTTTGAGCCTGTGGTTCCTGCCTGTTCGTCACTGGACTGCCTACTACCTGCTTGATGGCCTCATGCTCTACTTTGTTCTCATGTCAATCTGAAATGCTGGTCCTCTGAACTACTTTGTATATCCCTACACCCCTTCACAGCACTCTGTGTACAGACTCTGAATGTACAGATTCAACTAACAGCTCTGCAATATTCAGAAAACAATAACATATGCATTATAGACATTGTTCTTGCCATCATTCAACTATTTTGTAACATATATATATATATTTTTTTTATTAGGCACTACAAGTAATCTAGGGATGATTTAAAGTGTTCAAAGTACACAGATGTGTATGTTTGTGCAAACATTCTATTGTATAACGTAAGGGTTATTGGACAGAATAAATGCAGTAAATTGGTTGCAGTAATTAACACAATATCCCTCAGAGACTAAATGTTCAATGTATGTTGGCTATTATTGATGCAAAGACGAACACATCAGTAAGTCCAATGTGATCATTACCTTCATTCTGTTGAGAAGGATTCTGTGAGCAAAGCAGCTTACCCTGGAAGAATATTAACAAATGCCTGAGGAATAGATGAGCAGAATAAAGTAGCACTCTCAAGAGACAGGGAAGCAGATGATCTCACCACAGAAGCAACACCATTTCACGCTGTAGGAGGAGCTAAGCTTGCACTTAAAAGGGATTTGTGTGTGGATCATTTTAACCTCCAGGAAAGATGACTTCAGATGTGAAGGAGACAGAGACCCACTGCTTGAATGAAGAATGGCAAATGAAATCCCCAAAGAGCTCTACATAGTCAATGGCAGATCCCAGCTCTCCAACAAGGAAGATAAAAGTGAACAAAAAAATGTAGGAACACTTCTATGTCCCACCCAAAACTTTTACTGTCTTTAATGACTGATGGACTGATTGCCAAATATCACCTGGAATTCCAGTTCTCAGACTCAGACTGATTGTAATCACAGACTTTCCTGGTTCATGTGATAAACGTCTTATCTCCAGTTGGTTCTGTTTTTCTGGAGGACTCTGGTAGTGAGGAAGAGCTCAAAGACCAAAAGCTTGACTTATAAAAAGGTATGCTGAGTCCTGGGTTTGTTAAGAAGAAGCAACTGAACTCTGGCAATAAACCCAAGGTTTGATCCAATTTCACAACTAATTAATTGTATTTAATAAACTGAGCTCTGTAGATCTCAAGGTCATCATCTACAAATTAACACAGAGAATGCTTATGCAGCCCTTTAGCTGAAGCCTGGAATGTTGCCAAGGCTCAGTGAGTAAATACAGTGTTTGTCATTAGCAGGATGATGAGAGTAAGAGGAGTAGATGCCATTGCTTGGCCATCTTACCCTTAGCTAAGTACTGCACCAAGTACTTTATGTGTCTTGTCACATATCTCCACAACAAAATTCCAGAGCAGAAACTCACCTGTGCATAACACACACACACACACACACACACACACACAAACACACACACACACCCCAAAACTAAACTGTCTGAGGTTTGGGATCTAGTTTTCACCCCACAGCAGTAGGGGATTAAACTGACACTGATTCACTGATTTTTCTAGAACAAAATGTATCTTTAAAACTCTGTCAAGCCTTGGGGCTTATGTGGAGCTTACTAATAGGCCCAACTCAACCAGAGTAACTCTTTTTCTATCTGCATTCTGCATTGAGTTTGGCAAAAATCTTATTTCAGGCAAATACTCACTGCTTAGACGAGCTTGAAAAACTCAACATACTGACCACATTTGACTTTTGTAAACAGATAGGTTCTGTTGCTCTCATATAAAATGTTTTCTACTGCACAGAAATCCTTTTGTACCTACCATTTTAGCAGCTTTTAGCTCTTAACTGCTGTCATACCGTCAAGATAAACAAGAATTCCTTTGCATTTCCTGAATGATGCCAAGCTCTGTTTCCTCTTTTTTTTTTTTTAATATATGTTGATCTTGTCCAAGTTAATTCTTGAGGCGATCTTAGATAGTGTGTTTATAAATAGATTTCAGGATTCAAAGCCAAAAGCCTTGATTAGAGGGGCTCATTTCAGAAATAACAGTTGGAATTCAAGTCACATATTTTCTTTGGTTTTGTTCTGCATGAGTGAAGACCTAAGTTGCATGATGGAGACAAAGAAAACAACCTTGAAGGTTGTTCTGATCCATAGCTTATGCCAAGACCACAAAGATTCACATAAAGAAATTCACGTTTGGTGCACAGAAAAATATTCTCCAGAAGCATGTTCCACAAGACTTTGTGTATTGAACAGATCTTTCTTAATTCTGTTTTCTTTCTTTCTGTAGAGCTAAACCTTAGATTTCCTCAAAAGAAAATAATTTTGCTAACACTGAAAAATGAAGCCGAAAGATTCTAATGATAAGAGAATTTACTCTTGAATGACTCATTCTTTGTTGAGGTAGTAATTGGTTTCTGTGAGATGAAATGGAATAAAATAGGACATTTATAAAGAGGTCAAAGAATCAGTTATTTCTTCATGGGAGGAGGTATTTCCAGGGTAGTTTCCTGTGGGATGGTGGGTTGCGTATCTAATTTCAAATTGGAATTTGAGCAACATGTAACAGCTATAATTAAACGGACCACAGATTATTCAAACTGATGTCAAATCTCCTTCCTTGAAAATTGGAGAACATAAACGGAATCTAAAACATGGAAGCCATCTTTCCTGAACTTGAACTCAGCCTCTCTAATGTTTTACCTTTTTTTAAACTAAAGATCTCTACTAATTCTTTGAAAAGTTCACACAATGCATTTTCATCACACTCATCCTTATTCCCCCAGCTCCTCCAACATCCACTACCACTCTTTAGCCCCGCCCCCAACTTTATGTCTTCACTTTGTTTTGCTTTCAAATAACCTATTATGTTCAATTTGTGCTACCCATGTATTCCTGAATATGGGCTCATCCACAGAAATGTGGTTGCTGTGCTAGAGGCCACACCCTTAAAGACAACTGACTCTTCCTCTCCAAGAAGCCATCAGCTGTCCATAGCTCCTCAATTAAGAGTGGGAGCTTGTGATTCCTTACCCACTATGCTATAATGTTGACTGACTTTATCTTGCAAAAATCTTCTGTAGGCAACAATGAGTGCCATTGTTCTGTCATGTCCAGAAGATACTGTTTCACTCCAGTCCTTCCTGGCATCTGGCTCTTATAGTCTTTCCATCCAATCTTCTATGAGGGTCCCTGAGTCTTGAGTGGGGTATGATAAGGATGTGCCATTTGTGGCTGAGCAATCTACTGACAATGTTCTCTGCACTTTGGCTGGTTGTGAGTTCTTGTATTAACTGCCACCCACTGCACAAAGAAACTTCTCTGAGGAGGTGTGAAAACTGAAGTCATCTGTGTTTAAAGAGATTCAAATTTAGAGATAAGCTTGATACTTTGTCTATTTAGCAGAATGGTAATAGTATATTCAACCCTAGGGCCCGTGAACAACCAACCATGAGTTCTTGGTTGTACCAGATATATGTTATCTCTTGTGCTATGGCCCTTAAATCTAATCAGTAGCACTTGGTTACTCCCATTACCCATGGGCGTATTTCACCATACTGGTCATTATTGCAGGACAGAATTCACATCTGGCTAAGACTGTTGATGGCTTCCTCCTTTAGCAGCCTGCACAACATCTTCCAAAACTATGAAAGCTAGCCATCAGGGAGAAAGCTTCTTGACAGTGCCACTTTGATTTCTGTATGTCCCATGACAAGTGTATATGGTATGTTCAGCAATAGGGTCTTAGTGTCAAATTCTGGTGGGCAATCAAAAGCATTGTAAGTAACATGCATCATTTGTAGGGGGTCTGGAAAAGAAATAAGGGAAACAATTCCACTCACAATAGCCACACACAAAAGTAAGTGCTAAAATAAACCTAACCAAAGAAGTGAAAGACCTACAGAATGAAACTTCAAAATACTGAAGAAAGAAATCAAGAAGCCATCAGAAGATGGAGAGACCTCCCATGCTCATGGATTGGTAAGATTAATATTGTGAAAATGGCCCTCTTATTAAAAGCAATCTATAGATCCAGTGTAACCCTGTTGTGGAATATTATTTTAAGGTGTGTTATATTTGTTTATGCTGTGGAACATTTGTTTAGTGATGCAAAGATGTGTTGCATTCTTTTATGTTGCATTTGTTTAACTCTGTGAAGCTGTGTTACTTTGCCTGTCTAAAACACCTGATTGGTCTAATAAAGAGATGAACAGCCAATAGCCAGGCAGGAGAAAGGATAAGAGTGGCCAGCAGGCAGAGAGAATAAATAGAAGGAGAAAAAAGTCAAAAGAGAAAAAGAATAAAAACAACAACATAGCCCCAATCAAAATTCCATTATAATTCTTCACAGAAATTGAAAAAAAAAAAGAAACTCAAAAAACTTAAAATTCATATGGCAGCACAAAATGCCCTGGATAGCTAAAACAGTTCTGAACACTGTAAACAAAAAACAAAAAACAAAAAAAAACGTGTCATGGTTTCTGCTTTCAATTTACACCACAGAGCCATGGTAATAAACACAGCAAGCCACTGCAATAAAAACAGACATACAGACATACTGATCAACAGAATAGAATCAAGGTCTCAAATATAAGTCTATGCTCCCATGGACACCTTATTTTGAACAAAAATGCCAAAAGTATATATAGAAGGAAAAAAAAGACAGAATCTTTAGCAAATGGTGTTGGTAAACCTGGATATATAAGAATGAAAACTGCTCCTTGTCTCTCACCCTGAACACAAACAATTCCAAGTGGAGCTAAGATCTCAGTGTTAGATCTGAAACTCTGAAGCTTTTGGAAGGAAGAGTGGGAGGTATACTTACAGATGTAAGTTCTGGTAAGGACTTTCTGGATAGCAATCTGGTCACCCAGGAAGCTGTACCAACAATAAGTGGAACTTCATAAAATGAAAAGGCTTCTTAATCACCTGAAGAGGCAGCCTACAAAAAGGAAACATTTGTACCAGCTCTACAATTGGTGGCAGCTTGGTGTCTAGAATATTCATAGAACTCAAAACTAGCACCAAGAAAATTAACAACCCAATTAAAAAGTGAGCTCTGGACCTGAACAGAGAGTTCTCAGAAGACATGCAAATGGCTCAGTAATATTTAAAAGGTGTTCACCATTCTTAGATATCAGGGAAATGCAAATTTAAACCACTTTGTGATCTCATCTCTCCTCGTCAAAATGGTCTACTTTTAAAAGATTGGCAGAACACAGGTTTTGTATGGGATGTTCCCTATCTGAATCTGTGACAAGTTAGTAAAGAAAGGTCCACATCAAAAATTATTTCAAATCATGAACTTGAAGACCTTTCTTTTCTTGGTCCTTTGAGAATGTAAGTTCATCCAGTACTGCTGACACCTGGTAACTCAGAGCCAGCCCTTGCCCTCTCACTCACCAGGAAAATGAAACAGGCCCACTGGAGGTCTTGTTCACTCTGCCACTCATTTCTGGATTCTCAGTATGTCTAATAACTGCTGAATGGCTAATAACAGTGTGCCAGAACCACAGGGTAGCTACATACATTTCTTCTCTAAAATCTAAAATACTGGACTGGGGTATGTAGATGTAACCAACTGTCTTATAAATAAGAAACACAGAACCAATGCAAAGAAGAAAGCCAAGACGTCAGAGCTAAGAGCTAAAACCTTACCCTTCCTCCTGCAGTGATCCTACCTCTCGGAAGGAGCCGCTACTTCCTGTGTTAAAGTCTTTATATAGTCTCTGTTCTGCCTTCTCATTGGTTGTAAACCCAACCACAGGACTGCCTCATCACGGCCTGTTTGTATAGACCTCCAGGTGTTCTATGGTTGGTATTGAGATTAAAGGCATGTGTGTCCAATGCTGGCTGTATCCCTGAACACACAGAGACTTACCTAGCTCTGTCTACCAAGTGCTGTGATCACAAGCGTACACCACCACTGCCCTGCTTTCCTATGGCTTGCTAATAGCTCTGACCCCCAGGCAACTTATTTATTAACATACAATTAACATTTTGGTACAAAAGAAAAATACCACCATAGGGGTAGGTGGCAGATAACGGGCATTCAGACTATGCTAGAATCTCCAAGGAATGAACCAGAGAAAGTCGTCTAAGAGCTATGAGGAGAGGTGGATGCTAACCAAAAATTCCTATTTTCACAGCAAAACAAAATCAGAAACTTTACAAAGCAGAACAGAGAAATTACCCAGAGTCCCTCCCAGAGGGCTTGGTTTAGCCTAGAAGCATGCTGCTCCTCTTGAGAAAAAAGAGTGGAGAGAGAGGCAGAGAGAGACAGAGAGACAGAAAGGGAGAGACACAGACACACAGAGACATACAGAGAGACAGAGACACAGAGAGAGACAGAGAGACAGAGAGGGAGAGACACAGAGACATAGACACACAGAGACACAGAGAGATTTGGAAGAAGGAAAGCAAACATTGCACATGGCAGCAGCTGAAGGGGAATGGCACCAGGAAGCCCTCTCTGCTCAGCTCTCTCCTGGAACAGCAGCAAGATACATTTGAAGCAGAAACCTGCTGTGTGCTGGGACTGGACCCTAGCAGCCCCAGACCCCTCATGACCACACTCCTGGGGATGGAGAGCAAGTGTGATGGGACTGTACACTGAGGTCCAGCCAGCACAGTGTCTTTTTATTTATTTATATTTTTCTTACTAAACAGAGGGCTTTAAAAACAATCTTATTAGCTATTTGAGAATAGCATGCAATGTATTTTGATTATATTTACTCCCTCAGTTCCTTTTTATATCCAGTTCCCTTCCCTACCCACCCGACCTTTTGTCCTTTTCTTTCCTCTCTTTTCTTAAACCCATTGAGTACAAAATGTACTGCCCATATGATCCTGGATGTGTGAACATCCAGCAGTTGACCTATAAGGAGGGGGCATTGCCTTAAAAAAAATCAACTTACCTTCTCCCAGCAGTTATTAATTGCCAATAGCTCCTCACCTAGGGGTGAGACTTTGTGTCCACCTCCCCTCTCCTTTCATGGATTTTGTCTGGGTTGAGCTGTCACAACCGCTTTGAGTTCATATGTGTGCATGTCCTGTTCTGTCTGGAAGATATTGTTTTCTTGTAGCCATCCACCACCTCTGCATCCCTTTCCACAATTATCTCCGAACTTTGGGAGGAAGAGTATGATACAGATGTCCCATTTAGAGCTGAGCATCCCATAGGTTCAGCATTCTTAGATATCAGGGAAATGTGAATTGAAACTAATTTGAGATTTTATCTTACCTCAGTCAGAATGGCTAGGATTAAAACAAAGTGATGACAAATGCTTGTGTGGATATGGAGAAAGAGAAACACTAATTCACTATTGGTGGGACTGCAAGATGGTAAGCCACTATGGAAATCAGTGTGGAGGTTCCTCAAAAAGCTAGAAATAGACTTACTACAGGACCCAACTATATCACTCATAGACAATATAACCCATGGACTCTTTTTTCATCCATGCTCATTATTGCTCTATTCACAATAGCTAAGAAACAGAAATAACATAGATGCCTATCAGCTGATTTATAATGGAAACCTTGGCACATTTACACAATGGAATTTTTTTTATCTGTTAAGAAAAATGAAGTTTTGAAACTCATAGATAGGTGAGTAGAGCTAGAAACAATCATTCTATTCGAGATAACCAAGATCCAGAAAGACAAACAATGTTTGTTTTATCTTATAGGCATGGGGTAACTTTAAATCTTTAGATATGTATGTTTCATTTGGAATACCAATAGAGAGCAGGAAATTAGGAAAGGGCCATGGTAGGGGGTGGGGTGATGGCTTTCAAGCGAGGGGAATAGTACATGGCGGTATAAAGGGGTAGATGGGAATTATGGAATAAGAGGTGGTCAATGGGGTGGGGAATGGGAGGGCAGAGTAAAGGAGGAAATTCAGTAAGGAAAAATTAACAATAAAGACTTTTGAACAAAGGTCATATGGAAATCTACAATTACAGAAGCTTCAGGATAGATAGATAGATAGATAGATAGATAGATAGATAGATAGATAGATAGATAGATACAGATAGATAGATATAGATAGATGATAGATAGATAGATAGATAGATAGATGATAGATAGATAGATAGATAGATAGATAGATAGATAGATAGATAGATAGACAGACAGATATGTATGTGTACACATATATAAAGAATTTAAGTGGAGTTACCTGTAAGAGTGACAATGCCCTTATTAAACACCTCAGGCTAACAAATAAAAAGCCTAGAGCCAGGGATGGGTTTTCTCTTTTAGACTTGTTGCCCAGTGAAGTTCCACAGTCCCCCCAAACATTGCAGGCTACTGCCAATGCTCTTAGTTACCACTCCAGAACTTAACAGTACAATCCTATTGCCAAGAGGACCACATGCTTAAGTCATAGAATGTGGAGAAATTGAACTGGCACTCACCTGAAGGTTTCACCCCTACTGGCTAGTTTTCATAATGCTGTAAGGCACTACATAAGCTACCAGAGAAGAAAAAATAATCGGTCTTCCCAGCTGTGATCTAAAGAAACAACTGGCCTGACAAGATATAGCCACGAGTGCAATAGTGGTAGGAATATCACTGGAGTAACCAACTATTTTCTGATTGGATTTAAGGCCTGTCTGATAAGATAGAATCTGTTCCTAGCACTATTACTGGGGCCAAGAACCTGTGGCTAGACCTGTCATAGGCCCTTGGGGAAAATCTAGTACTATTATTCTGCTAAATAGACTTAGTATTAGGCTAACTCCTAATGACTTATCATTATACTCATAAATTAATCTCTCTCCTTTTTTTTTAAATGTTACTACAGACTTTATTCTTTTCTTCCTTATAATTTTCAAGTAATTGGCATAGTGTTAGGTGCAAGAAGCAAACAACTGTTGAAAACATTCAACAGCTGAATATAAATACTTAAAACTCCACAGAGTGCTGAGTATTTGCTTTAAAATGTAAGGTAACATCGAGTTCCTACAGAACCTTCAAGAAGTTCATAGTTTTTGTTGTTGCTGCTTTTTCTTTCTTTCTTTCTTCCTTCCTTCCTTTCTTCCTTCCTTCCTTCCTTCCTTCCTTCCTTCCTTCCTTTCTTTCTTTCTTTCTTTTTTGTTTTTACATTCAAACCAAGTTTCCCCTCCCTCCTCCCCTCCCAGTTCCTTCTCCCACTTCCCCCTATCCTGTCCTCCTCAAATGTTTCTCTTCATATACAGGCAGGCCTCCCATGGATATCTGAGTATAGTAGAATTTCATTAGGACTCATTTATTGACTTTTTTTCGTCAGTCATGTTTGGTTCTACCCTATGTCTCTGAGCCATCCAGCTTCCAGATCCTGGCCATCCAGGAAGTGTTGGGCATGGGCTCCAACTTAGACCAGTCATTAGTTGGCCACTCCCACAAGTTCTGAGCCACCGTTGCCCCAGCACATCTTGCAGTCAGGACAGGTTGTGGGTGGTAGGTATTGTGACTGAGTTGGTGTACCAGTCTCACCACTGGAAACCTCTTCTGGTTACAGAAGATGGCTGGTTCAGGCTCCATATCCTCCATTACCAGAAGTCCTCACTAGGGTCACCCTCATAGGTTCCAGGAAGCTTCCACTGTACTAGCTTTCTACATGTCCCCCTAAATGCCCACCTATTCCAGCAATTTCTCCCTGTATTCTCTCCTGTCCCCCCTTCTCCCGCCTGATCCCTCTTGTTTCCATCCCAACCTGCCCCCAGTCTACCCACAAAATATATTCTGTTTCCCCATCCCAGGGAGATCCATAAGTCCCCACCCCCTCAGACCTCTCTTTATCTAACTTCTCTGGGTCTATGGATTGCAGTGTAATTATCCTTTACTTAATAGCTAATATCTACTTATAAGTGAGTACATGTCATGTTTGTCTTTCTGGGTCTGGGTTGCCTCACTTAGGATAGTTTTTTTTTCTATTTCCATCCATTTGCCTGCAAATTTCATGATATCATTTTTTCTAACAGCTGAGTAATACCCCATTGTGTAAATACAACACATTTTCTTTATCCATTCTTCAGTTGAGGGACATCTAAGTTGTTTCCAGTTTCTATTATGAATAAAGCTGCTATGAACATGGTTGAGCCGATGTCCTTCTGGTAGGATCTGTGTATATTCCCAAGGGCAGTACAGCTGGATCTTGAGATAGATTGATTCCCACTTTTCTGAGGAACCATCACACTGGTTTACACAGCAACTATATGAGTTTGTACTCCCACTAGCAATGGAGGAGTGTTCCTCTTGCTCCACATCCTCACCAGCACGAGTTGTCACTTATGTTGGTGATTTTAGCAATTCTGAAAGGTGTAAAAATGAAATCTCAAAGTAGTTTGAATTTGCATTTCCCTGATGGCTAAGGATGTTGAACATTTCTTTAAGTGTTTCTCAGCCATTTGAGATTTCTCTAATGGGGATTCTCTGTACCCCATTTTTTAATTGGTTTGTTTGGTTTGCTGAGGTCTAGTTTCTTAAGTTCTTTATGTATTTTGAATATTATCCCTCTTATTGGATGTGGAGTTGATGAAAATCTTTTCGCATTCTTTATGCTGCCATTTTGTCCTATTGATGGTGTCCAATAACCTTTAATTATAGTAAACTTGATCACTTACATTCCACTGATGTACTTTGTCTCTCCTAAATATTTTGGACCTCCAACAAGCTTAAGCATCCTGCCTTTGTTTGTTCATGTGTGTGTATGTGTGTGTGTGTGTGTGTGTGTGTGTGTGTGTGTGTGTGTAGGATCAGTGTTAACATATGGTGTTTTCCTCCACTGTTTCACTTTATTTATTGAAATGGGGTCTCTTGATGAACCCAGACCTCACTAATACTGGCTAGTCTATCCATCCATGTTATCCTGGGAAATCCCCTTTCTCTTCCTTCCAAGTACTATGATTACAGCCAAACCTCCTTGCCATAGAGGTCACAACCCACAGGTTGAAAACTGATCTAGAAGAAAATGGATAAATAAAGCAGCTGACATTCATTTATCCAAGTCACTCAATGGTATGTTCAATATCAATAAGTCATCATAATATAAATACATCCCAGCAATCTAATACTTCCATATTTTCTAAAATTTTAACTTTTTATATGTATGTATATGTATTGTCTGAGTGTACATAAGTACATTATGTGCATGCAGGAGTTCTCAAAGGTAAGATGAAGCCATTGGGTTCCCTAGAACTGGAAATACAGGCAGTAGTGAGCCACCATATGACTGGGGAGAACTGAACCTAGGTCCTCTGTAAGAGCAGTAATCATTCTTAACCACTGAGCAATTCCTCCAGTCCCAGAAATGATATTGCATTGTGCCTTCAATTTTCCATCTTTCTGCACAGAGGAAATTTTGAAATAAGAGTGTGTGCATATTAAGCTAGGATGTAGCCTATACTTTCACTTTTGCCCTCTATGTTGACCACAGAATTCACTCAAGGCATACTCTGCACTTCCAGATGAGGGTGACATAAACCCCAGAGGGGAAAGAAGCTGACAAGAATAGGATGGATCTTGTACCTTAGACTGTCTTCAGAGATCACATTATATCAACTGCAGCCAAACACCCATGGCCCAGAATCTGGGTCCACAGTCTGAGTGTGGATGCATGGAGGGGTAATGAAAAAAAGGATACAAAAAGAAGGCAGGATGGAAGTGAGGGAGAAAATGGTTTAGGGGAGAAGAAAGAGAGGGATGGAGGGAGAAAAAGCAGGACAGAGGAAGAGAAGGGAGAAGGGAAGAAAAGAAAGGACCAAAGGAAAGCATCCTGGTCTCCCTTGAGTTACAATGTTGAAGAAATTAAAGGCAAATCTTCCTGGCTAATGACTCACCAACTGTTACAGGGTGGACCAGATCCCAGAGGACACCCACTAGGATTTCTAGGTTCTTATGTCCTGGAATAAAGAATTGAACCTAGGACACGTGGATAATGTAGAAATAGATACAGTTTATGAAGACAGCATTTCTGAGGGTGGAAGTGGGCCTGAGAGCTTGGCAATTTTAGAAGCTCAACAGCTTTGGGCCACATGAGTCATGACATTTTATGGGTCACTTATAGAGCACCCATCTTGGTTGTATTTATGTATCAGGGGTTTTCTTCATACATGATATGTTCCTTACATGTAAATCTTACTTGGGGTTCTCATATTTTATGCCAACTGGCTTCTTTCATATGCCAATCTTGATGCCTCTCTGTCCTCACTCTACTCTCCTGCTCCTAACATAGCACTGTGTGGAATTGTTAAGTGGCTGGACAGAGATTCATATCCTTGGAGATCTCTGAGGGAAGCCCCTCCTTCTCATAATCAGCTCTGGACCCTACCTCCTGTTTCCCTGGTAACACACAAATCTTAGAAAGGCCAGAATTGCAATTTCTCCACCTTAGAAATTAGAAGACTGTACAAAAGGGAGGAAGGTGGAAGTACGTGGCTTTATTTGAGACAAATAAAAGCCATTTTTTCCTGTTAAAGCTTGGGTATTTTATGGATTTAGTCTTTAATCTTCCCTATTACATGAATTTTGGCCAGAAGAATGAGACCTGAGGACCAATGAGATGGCTCAGATGGCAAAGAAGCTTGCTGCCAAGCCTGACAACCTGAGTTCAATCCCAGGGACCCACATGCAAGCTGTCCTCTGATCTCCATTTGTATGCAGAGGTTCACATGCCCACACACACACATGTCCATGCATGCACACAGAAAATAAATCCATAAAAAGGTAATAAGATGAGATCTGAGTTCCAGCTCTGGGTCCTATTCCTTTCCTATTGTCTGTGTTGGTTTGGATATCATGAACTATTTTGAAATCCACCTGTAATTATTGGTCATAAAGGCAAACAAAGTTCTTTGAACAATTATTGTCTCTGACACTATCCTCTTGCCAACTCTGTCTTTCTATTTTAACCCCTCGGTCTTTCACATTGGTTTCAATGAATCATTTTTTATCTCTCGGGCACTGAACTATAGAAGCCAGCCAAATACATATGCATTTCTTTAAGTATGAAAATACATGTCTAGGAGGAAAAAAAACGGCAGTAATATCAATATAAAGTCAATCAAGCAATAAAAAATATATCATGTTTAAATCACAAAATACACAGAAATAATGTTGGTGATAAAGATATATAATGAAATTTCTGGTGGCAAGGTACTCAGTGTTGTTGAAGAAAATATACATAAGCTCGAGAAAAGGGAATACCAATAAAAATCACAAGTATTAGTTCAGTACTACAAGAGAGGGGTGTGATTGTCAAGTAAGTCTACATCAATCAATGATGGTTAATTGTAGTTCTCAAGTTGGTTGAAATCGGACTCAACTGAAAGATAAGCCTGTAGGGTGGGCCTGTGAGGACATTTACTAGGATTCACTGAAGCAGGGGAAACCCTCTGTTAGAGTGGGCAGCACCTGCTAGCTGCTGCTTATATATAATGAGGTGTCGGGGAAAGAAAACCTGCTTCTGCCTGCCAGACTCATTCCTCACTGCTGAGTGCTCTTACCTTTCACCAACCTTCACTGACGTCAAAGCCCGGCTGCTTTGTCATTAAACACATAATGAGGACCACAAGATCCCAGGTATCTTCCAGACTTTCCAGGTCACTAGACTGGTACAGCTCAGGTATCCAGCCTTGTAGACTGAGCAGTTCTCAGTCTCTCCAGTGTGTAAGTGGCTAGTGCTAGACTATCTAGCTTCTATCTTGTAAGCCAATCTAGTAAATCCCCTTTGTAATATACCTTCATTGTTCCTCTAGTAAACTCTGACTTATACAGGGTGTGCTTATGCTTCTATCCAGAACACTTTATAACATAATAACCAGCAGGGTGTGGTGTGGTGGAACTCACCTTTAATTACAGCATGTGGTAGACAGAGGCAGGCAGAGCTCTTTGAGTTCAAGGCCAGTCTGGTATACATAGAGAGTTCCAGGCCAATCAATCAGGTCTACATAGTGAGATCCTGTCTCAGCATACACACACACACACACACACACACAGAGAGAGAGAGAGAGAGAGAGAGACAGACAGACAGACAGACAGACAGACAGACAGACAGACAGAGACAGACTGAGAGACAGAGAGGCAGAGACAGAGAAAAGAAACTGCTAAATCTTGTAAACCTGCTGATGGCTGCCTCATTCTATTGATTGGTCTGGGAATCATTGACCACCTAGGGAAAGATGTTCTTTAGAAATATTGGAGATACTCTTTGGAAGTTCCCAAAGTAGGACATAGGGAAAGATTCCACCAGGCCAAAATACAGAATTTCTTGATTGTGGAGAGTTAAAATGTTTCAGGACAAATTATCTTGGGCTATTTTTAGCCCTTTTTAAAAACCATCCATTGCTCATACCTGTGTCTGACCTAACATCTTTGTGACTACAGAAACCACTTTAAATGCATTCTTAGCAAGCCACTATCTTCCACCAACCAAAAGCCAAAGTCACCAGATAGCATCTGATCCTGTAACAGAGATTTCCTTGGCTTGCTGTGGCCTGACTTCCTCATGTTCTAGTTGATATATTTTTAAAGTGCCTTGATGAATGAATCTCTTGGTTCTATTATGAGAACATCATGAAACTGTTACAACACTTGAACATGACATTCATGGAAGCCTGAAATGTGTCCCCAAATCAGGATCACTTGTATTTGGCTCCAGAATAAACTATCTTTTATTCATCTTGAGGTGAGAATGATGTTTTGTATCAGCAGAAGATAATTTGAATTTTTTTAACATTATTGCTTCTTTGTCAAATAAGAACTTTCACAAACAAACACAAAATTGCTGCCTCTTCATATACAGATGGAAAGGCAGGAAGAAGTGTTGATGTTGTTTTAATTTGTTTAATTAAATTAATTGTTTAAAAACAATTGTTTTTGTTTTCATTTTTATGTATGTGTATGTGGTCAAATGTACATAAGTATACTATGTGCATGTAGAGGTTAGAGGTCAGAGGAAGCCATTGGGTTCCCTGGAGTTATAGACAATAGTGAGCCACCATGTGACTGGTGGAAGAGGAAGCTAGGTCCTCTGTAAAACCACTGATCATTGTTAATCACTGAGCCATTTCTCCAGACTCGGATATGATTCTTAATGATATTGCATTGTGCTTTCAGTTTTCCCATCTTTCTGCACAGAGGAAACTCTAAAATAAGAGTGTGCATACTGAGCTAGGACATAGCTCAGCTAGGAGAGCACCTGCCTAGCATACACGAAACCCTGGGTTCCATCCCTGACACCACATAAAATCAGGCATGTTGTCGTCATATGCCTACAATCCCAACATGTGGGAATTGAAGAGAAGAGGATTACAAGTTAAAGGTCACTCTTGGTTATTTATAGAAAGAGCTAGAGGCTGGCCTAGCTGACATGAGAGCCTGTCTAAGACAAATAAAATAGTATGAATAATCTTCATTTCCAATTTAGCCATAAACCTGGCTTCATTTCTATTTCCCCTCTACAATTCCACTAAACTGGTTCTGGAAACTTGATGACTTCTAATAGAAAATAATCAAGTTATTTTGCCTTTGTTTGGTTCATATAAGGGCTTGCAGCACAGTGTTTGGAAGGTTTCTGTATAAAAACAGTATTTATCTCCCACACATTGCATTAAGATGAGTGAATTACCTTAATCTAAGGTTCTTTGTTTATGTAATAAAAAGAGAAAATCCACTAAAAACTAACAAAAGTTTGGCTATTCTAGCAAAGACCTGATAAGATTATTTGAAAGGTTTGGGATAAAATAATAGATCATTTGGATGATGTGACAGTATCACGGAAGAGCTTAGTGTTAAATAGTGGAAGCTACGGTCAGGTATTTGTGACTAATATCGAGTCTATGGGCAGAATTTGAAACTATGGGCCACACTTTTCTCAGGGAGCTCACCCATTTTAAAAAGTCACTCCACTGTCTAGGGTTTTCCTCCATCTCACTTGCTTTCCCATTTGTTGGCTTCCTAAACCCTGCTCTGACTGCCCACTTCCTGTATAGTGGATGTTGGAGATGTTCCCGAAGGCTTTCTACTTCGGTCTCATCATTGTTCACAGCAATCTCCATTTCTACTTTCAGCTGTCCAATAAAATAGCTTATGTATATTCACATCTTTATCAGACCTCTTTTCTACATTCTGACTGACAGTTGGACTCACAACAGCTCTGTAGGGTCTATGCTAATGGTAGCAGAAACGGTGGAGGAAGAAGAGAAACTGAGACAGGTTTATGACTAAACTGGAAATTTAATAATGATACCAATAGCCACTTACTTTTATAGGCACTAGCCCTGCCGGAGCTCTGGTGATCTGAGTAAACTTGGTATTGTTCAAGTACAGCTGGGCTTTCGACTATCCTCTTCACTTCAAAGGGGAGATCTGGCTGATGTTGGCTTCGAGAAAAAGCCAGAAAAGCCCAAGAGCTGCTAAAGCTTCCTTAACTAATCATGCAGAGGTTATTAGTGAAGGCAATTCCAAGAGGTGGTATTAGTCCCAAGTACAAAAGAAATCCTTAATCTGCAGCAAAACTTTGGCTGATCTGATTCTCAAATCTGGAAGAAATTATATACAAAATTCCCATGACATATGTCTGTTCCTTGACTACAATGAATGCTAACTTGTTTTCTTTAAGTTTTTTCTCATGTCTATAACTACATGGCCTAGTCTAGACTTAGAATATAATCAGCTATTACTTATTTTTTTATTAAAGCATCAATTCTTTCTCCTTTCCTTGTAGAGATGCAACATTGCTAAGACAAAATCTTGTTCTTTTGTTCTACAGTGCTCTGAAGTACTTCATATTTTACAAAAATTTCCTCTCTGTGTTTTTCATGTTGGATCATTTTGGTTGACCTACCTTCAAGCTCTTTGACTCCCCCATTTTACATCTGAATTCTGCCTTTGAAATTAAGTAGATTTTTTGTTGCTATTATGGCATGTTTTACTTCTAAAGTTTCCATGTGGTTCTTTGATATACCTACATTCTCTCACTTTGTTGTCAACGTCTATCTCTTATTTCTAGAGTATATATCATTATACATATGTTTAAAAGTCTTTGTATTTTGTCTGGTATGTTTTCCCTTGCTCTACATGAGTAATTTTAGATTATATTGTGGATGTTTTGATATTATATGATAGTCTTCAGAAGATAAGGAAAGGTAGAAAGAGGGATCAGTAACACTAAAGATATTTGAAAAAGCCATGGTAAATCATATTATTTCATAGTAACCTAAAGTTACATATCATATATATATATTATATGTATTTGTATATAAACATGGATTACATATTTTTTAACAAAGTCTTGCCATATGGGATAACAATGCTGTCCCCCAAGCCATAGACTGTCTTTGATGGCTAATCTTGGTTGTCAACCAGATTATATCTGGAATTAACTAAAACTCCAGCAGCTGGGCAAGAGTGTAAGGGGTTTTTCTTGGTTGGACTATTTGAGGTTGAAGACTCACCCTAAATCTGGGTCACACCTGGTTGCAGCCCACATAAAAGAACATGGACATGGATGAAGGAAGCTTTTGCTTTTTGCCTGCTTGCCATCATCTTGATGACAATTCCATCTATTCTGTCCCTGAAGTATTCCTTTGCTGGTGTTAGAACCTGCTTCTTCAGGATTCCAATGCAGACAAACACCCAGCAGTTCACTATGACTCTCTTGGGACTTAAGCACCAGATTTAGAATGCCATGACATTTATTCCCTTGGACTGAGCAGCTACCAGATCTTTGGCCTTTCCATTAGGAGACAGCCATTGTTGGACTGCTTGGACCACAGTCTCTAAACCACTCTAATAAATCTCTTACATATGCATGTGTGTGTGATATGTACACACACATATATAGTTGTATATGTGAATAGTTTTATATATATGTATAATTACACACATGTATGTTTGTATTAATTTATTCTATAATTCTGTTCCTTTAGAGCAGCAGTTCTTAACCTGTGGATTGCAACACCTTTGGGTGTCAAAGGACTCTCTTACAGGGGTTGCCTAAGACCACTGGAAAATATAGATTTTATATTGTGATTCATAACAGTAGCAAAATTATAGTTATGCAGTAGCAATGAAAATAATTTTATGATTGAAGGTCCCACAACATAGGGAATTGTATTAAAGGGCCACAACATTAAGAAGGTTGAGAACCACTGCTTTAGAGAATCATTACTAATACACTATCTGACAAAAAACCTATGTACCAGGCATGAGAAACTTCTTTTCATGTTACTGGTCAAGAGAGTCCAAAAGACTCCCTAAACAATATAGGCTGCTACTATTGCCCTTGGTTGATGGAGACACCACAACTTTAGACACAGGACTCAGAAGATTCGAGATGGATCTGACCCAAAAGCCTCCTCTTTGAGCATGAGTTTTCATAGTTTCTAAAAGTCCTGTGCAAGTTGCCAAGGGAAGAAAGCTAGCAATAGTCCTATCCAGCTGTGATTATGAGTCACAAGAATGACCAGCATGTCAGGATATCCCTAAAGGTGCGATAGTGACACTCATATTTTGTAGATAACCAATAAGTATCTAATCAGATCTAATCCTCTCAACAGGAAGGCAATTATGCTTGGTACTGGAAACCTAGTCAACTCCCTGTGAGGAGTGACATCATGGATCTTAGCAGAGAATCTTCTATTGCCACTTTCCTATGACAGTATAACTCCTAACTGTACCTGAAATATTTGTCCTTATGCCCACAGATAAGTATATCTCTTGACCTTCATCAAAGAATCTTCTCTTTTCAGCACACAGAGACCATTAAAGAAAACTACAGATGGCCAAGATACTAAGAACAACCGATTATATGGTACCCAGTCCCAATAGATAACATCTACAATACAACCCTCACACCTGAGAGCAACTCATCATGTGGTACCCAATCCCAACGGATAGCATCTACAACACAACTCTCACACCTAAGGCTCAGGGAACATCACAGAAGATGAGACAGAAACATTGTAAAACCAGGGTACCAAAACGTTTGCTTAGAGATTGTATCTTCTTGATATTACAGGCAAGTTCCTCATGTGGTGACCCCCAACCATAAAATTATTTCATTGTTGTAATTTTCAGTAGCAAAGTTACAGTTATGAAGTAGTAACAAAATAATTTTATGCCTGGAGGTCACCACAACATGAGGAACTGTCTTGAAAGGTCACAGCATTAGGAAGGTTGAGAACTACTGACCTAGAGTCAAGAACTGAAGCAAAGACCATGAGGGTGCTGCTTTCTCCTCAGGCTCACACTCAGCTGCCCCTCTTGGACTTTCCAGGGCCACTTGCCTAGGGGTAACACCACCCAGAGTGGGCTGGCCCCTCCCACATCAATCACTAATCAAGAAAATGCCCCCACAGACTTGGCTGCAGATCAGTCTAATGGAGGAATGTGCTCAGTTGGTGTTCTCTCTCCCTAGATGACTCTACCTTATGTCAAGTTGACAAAAGACAAACAAAAAACTACAGCCAACACACTCCTCCTAAACTTAATAGAAATCACTTGCGTAGTGATACTTCTTAATACTCTCTTATTATAGTTAAAAATTATGCTAATTCTTGTCTAACACAGGCTAAATTGGTGGGTCTCAACCCTCTTAATGCTACAATCCTTTAATACAGTTCCTTATGTTGTGGTAACACCCCAACTATAAAATTATTTTCATTGCTACTTTATAACTGCAATTCTGCTTCTGTTATAAAACATAATGTAAATATTTTTGGAATCAGAAGTTTGTCAAAGGGGTCACAACCCACAGGTTGAGAACCATGGGCTAGACACTGCACCAAACCCTCTTTGGGTGTGATTCACATATAAGAAACAAGCATCTGAAGTAACTATCCTCACTACATTTTAGTGATGGGAAACAGAGGCATATAGGTGTCAGGGGAATTGATAACATCACAGAGGTGGAAGATCAGGCAAAGTCTTCATCACTCTGGAGTGCAGCTAGTCATAGCCTGTTCTGTCATGCAGCCTGAGTTGGGACAAAGCTGCAGGTATCCAGTGTAGATGAGAGTTAGTCAGTCTTCTTTGAACCCCATGCTTTCCTACCTTTCAGCCTTGATTAGGTTAGGTTGAACAATGTACTTATGCACAAGGCTGGTTGAGATTTAATATTGCTTTGTGTTGGTTAGTGGGCAGGTGTTTGTTTAAAGGAAGTGGAAACAGGTGTGTGAGCCTTGATTCAATTACATGAAGAAGGGAGACACACTGATCCATGGCCATTTTCAAGGAGAGACACTGATTGTGCTAATTAATCATTTGTCTGTCAGAACTAAATAGAACATAATAGAAAATGATGTTCCAGTTGCCATAGATATGGAACATGGAGTTTGTGCCTGGCTCTCCTGGAAAGCAGATGCAACTGTTTATCATGACATCAATTAAGATGCGGTGCCTGACTCCTCCTGGATTACCATGTCTGAGACGGCTTGAAGGAAAGGGGTTTTCTAAACTCTTGCCAACAATGTGGGACCTCATCCAACAGGAACTGCCTCTCACAGGAACCTTTCCTTTCAAAGAGATTAATTGAGTCTTTTTAGATCAGGAGAGTATCTCTGAGATAGGGCTAGAAGGGACATTTTGTATTCTGCAACTTGGAACACTCAATCTACTTCACCTGTCCAGACAGTCATGTTCATAATGGGCTGTCATAGAATACTTAATTCATTACTTCATTTATCTACTGGCTGCTCAATAGCCATAATGGCCTTTTAAAAACGTAAGTCAAGTACATTGATCTGCTTGAGTGTCTTCAATGACTGGTCAATAGATTTATATTTTCATAAAAATGAATAGCAAATCATAATACAGTAGGACATATATAGACAGTTTATATAGGCTATTCAAAATGAATTAATATAATTTTATTGCTAGTAGACCATAAGAAAGATACATCTAGTCATCATAGCATATTCAGAAGAAACATTTGATAGAATTGACAGTTTCACGATAAAAAAAAAAATTAAGGGGAACGTCACAAAAATGGTGAAGACATTAGTAAAACTCAACCATTATCATCACCAATAGTGAAAAGATTATTGGTTGCTTTCCAAGATCGGGAGTGAGGCATGAATGCCTACTCTCACTACTCCTATGCAAAATTTTACTAGAAGATTTAAATAGAGCAAAGATGCAAGAAAAGTGAATGAAATCCATACATGTTTTAAAAAGTTAAAAATTGTTCCCAAGGC
>CABHPH010135040.1:0-23960 GCA_902168325.1 Peromyscus nudipes | reverse complement strand
CAGGGTGCAAAGAGGGATGTGTAGCATAGAAAGACCAGCTGAAGCTGTTTGGCCACCTGGCCAGTCCTGGATGTAGGGCTGAATCCTATGCAGATGTGCAGGCTGTGTCCTGTACAGATGTGCAGGAGAGTCCACAGGTAGACCTCCCCCTGCTGGGCTGTGTGATTGTGTTGGCACAGGTTTCTGTTCATCCTGAGAGGTTCCTTTTCCTCATCTGCCAAAGACACCACAAGGCCCAGATCTATTTCCTTTTGTTTCTTAATGTGTTCTCATAGCATGACCAAATATTTAATATCTTGCCGTGATGCGATTCGCTACCTGATTCCCTTCAGCCATCTGTAGGGACTCATCAGTTGGAGACCAGCTTGGAATCAGACAGCAGAAATTCGAGGGTGTGCTCTCTCAGCTCCCAGCTGCCTCTGCTTCTCCCTGTCCCCACTGCAGTGCCCAGACCCTCCCCCTCCCCTCCACCGCTGCAGTGCCCAGACCCCTGCTTCCCTCCATTTTCTTGTGTGGCAGTTGGACTACTTAGTACCTCTTTCCTGGGTGACCCCACACACACACACACACCCTGCCACTTGTGGCAGGCACTTCCTGTCCCTTTAGGGCCTTGAACTCTGCAGCCTGCTGGCTGCTGTTGCTGCTGTTGCTCCTGAGTCCTGCTGGCCTCACCTCCTCCACCATCCCTTTGTGCTTCAAGGTGGAGCAAGGTGGAGGGATTCGCAGTGACGGGAAATGATTCGCAGTTCCGGCAGTGGGGTCTCTGGCTCGTCACCGGCCTCCCTGACAGGGCGACCTTGCTTTCCTCAGGTTCCTCATGACTTCTCTTGCGGACCATGCCCATGATCTTTTTTGCCAGCGTAGTACGGGTGAGGGATGGACTGCCCCTCTCGGCCTCCACTGACTTTTACCACGCCCAGGAGTTTCTGGAATGCAGGAGGCAGCTCAAGGCCTTAGCCCAGAGGCTGGCTCAGTATCCAGGCCGAGGTTCTGCAGAAAGCCGTGACTTCCATATCTAGTAAGTAACACACGCACTTTTCCAGACATCAGCAAAGTTGGGGTAATTTTACCCACATGCTAGGGTAGCACTGCTTAAGGCAGCGTGGGTCAAAGGTTAAAGGTACGGTCTCGGCAGTCAGGTGGTGTATGCTTACAACAGAATCAGGGAAGGAGTGGGTGTCCATCCTTGGGGCCCCCCTGCAGCACTGTTGACCCATTTGCTGTTGATAGAGCACCCTCGAATGTGGGGGGACCTGGCTCCCCTGCAGTGGGCATCCCTTTAGTCACTCTTTACTTGGGTACACCAGAAGGAGGGAAAGGATGAGAGTGGAGGAGCCCAGACGCAGAAGTTCCCCAAGCCATATCCTTAGACTGTAGCTGAGGGCGGCCTTGAACTTCTGACTCTCCTGCCTCCACTTCCAGCTGCTGGATTTACAGGCATGTGCTGCCACACTTGGTTTGTGCAAGCACTCTACCAACCAAGCCTCATCCCAGACCAGTTTTCCCTTTTGCTATTCCGTGACAGGAACAGGAGAATGAAAGTGAGTGAGGGTAGGTCTCTCCTTTCAAAGAACTTAAAATCTCATGAGAGAACAAGAGAAATAGATTATTGAGTTAATAAAACAGGGAAAGCCTGTGGTGGGTACCAGTGATGATGATGCCAGAGGCTGTGAGTACTTTGGCTTTCCTGTGCTTCCAGTGGCTTATGAGGCACGTGGCAGGATCCGGCAGGTCAGGCCAGGTCAGGTGCTTTACAGAGGAGGAATTGAGGTCAAGGGACTTAAGGAAGCTTCAGCTGGTGATGGTGGAGCCAGGATTTGAAGGCAGCCAGTTGGGCCCCAGGTCCGCCACTCACGTGCTCGGTCCTTCTTGTATTGAGGGGCAAGGCAGGCTTTTAAATAGCAAAGTGGCTTGTTGCAGACTTTACACCTGCGATTTCACTAGTTAGGTCTTTGCTTACCAGGTCCCTTCTCTTCCCCTTTCACAATACATACAACTGGCCAGAGAAATTGGCGTCACTTTAGGGCTGTTTGGTCTCAGAATCATAAAAGCAGGAAGCAGGTGCCAGCCTGGCCTGAGGGAAGGCTGAAGGGTAGTACCAGGCAGGAA
The DNA here is from genome assembly GCA_902168325.1 of Peromyscus nudipes. Lineage (NCBI taxonomy): Eukaryota > Metazoa > Chordata > Mammalia > Rodentia > Cricetidae > Peromyscus > Peromyscus nudipes. Next base: position 21,851 of record CABHPH010135040.1, on the reverse strand, counting down.
GAGCGGTGGATGGAGACCTGGATGCCACCTTGTGGAGGCCTCCTCCTCCTCCTCCTCCTCCTCCTCCTCCTCCTCCTCCTCCTCCTCCTTCTCCTCCTCCTCCTCACACCGTCCACTCGAGCCCTGAGAAGCTGTTTGTGCATCAAACAGGACTCCCTTTTCCGAAAAAAAAAAAAAAAGTCTCCGACATCATAATCAAATCCGGGTTAGCTTGGTAACTTTTAAAAACAGAATTATAAATGTTCCACCTTTGCTTTTTCTCATTTTGCTTGTCTTTGTGGTGCAGGACCCCAACACCTGTGCATGCAAGGCCAAGGCTCTCTTCGTGAGTCACCGCCAACTCACATTATTTATCCTTGTCACAGAGGAAGCTTAGTCACTTTTTTTTTTTTTTTTTTTAGTTTTTCAAAACAGGATTTCTCTGTGTAGACCTGGCTGTCCTAGAACTCAGAGATCCACCTGCCTCTGCCTTCTGAGTGCTGGGATTAAATGTGTGCGCCACCACCATCCATCAGTCATTTCTTTTTTAAAATTGACTTATGTGTTGTGCATGCACGTGTGCACACACGTGTACACATAAATGTGGCTATTCAAATATCATAGCATGCACAGGGAAGTCCGTCTCCCACTGTGTTAAGGTTAGGCCTCCCTTGTTGTTCCAGGCTAGCTGCCCTGCAAGCCGCTAAGCAGTTCTGTCTCCAGCTCCCATGAGCTGTCTCCAGCTTTTGCCCTGGGAGTGCTTGGATTACAGACGCACACCTCCACATCCAGCTTTTAAATTCTGGGGATTTAACTTGGTCGTCAGTCTCGACAGCAAGCACCATTATTTGCTGAGCCATCTTGTCAGTCTTAGTCTTTTCTTATTTTTTTTTTAAATTTAGATTTATTTATTTACTTTTATGTGTCTGAGTGCTTTGCCTGCATGTATATGTGTACACCAAGTCTGCCTGTAATCCTAGCACTCAGGAGGCTGAGGCAGGAGGCTCATCAGTTAAAGGCCAGCCTGGGCTACATAATTTGAAGCCAGCCTGAGCTACGTAGAGAGATCTTTCTTTAAAGCAGAGCAGAGACAACAGCACAGATGGGAATTTATTCTGTTTCCTGGCAGCTCAGGTATCACCTTCTCTTTCAGTTTTTCGTCATCGGGGGACGTGGCCTGCATGGCTATCTGCTCACACCAGTGCCCAGCAGCCATGGCCTTCTGCTTCCTGGAGACTCTGTGGTGGGACTTCACGGCTTCCTATGGCACCACGTGCATTGGCCTGGCCTCCCGGCCCTATGCTTTTCTCGAGTTCGGTTTGTGGCGGTCTTCTTGCTTTTCTTTTCTCGTATGATGTTACATGTGTGGAAATTGAAGGTTAGGTTTGTCTTTAACCATCAAGGAAAACCGCGGGAGGTTCAGCCACATGCCCTTGATTTCATAGCAGTTAAGGTGGTCATGAAGCTTACGGTTGCTTTCTGTGTCTTCAGAGCTGGTAGGGAGGTAGAGGAAGGGAGCTGGAGTCAGCAAACCATAGCCTGTGTAGTTTAAAGCTTATGTTATAGGAATCAGGGCTGTTATCTATGGATAATAGATACCCACAGATACCTGTCTGTGGATGTGTCCAGCAGCCTGAAGTGTTTCTGTCTTACACTTGGAGAAAGCTCTGTTGACATCAGTCCTGGGCAGAGCCGCTCAGGAGGTTCCTCCATGGTGAGTCAGTCCAGAAGGTGGAGGAAGTGTTTCCAACTTCTGTGGTGATTTCACATTCCTGCAGTATTTTTTTCTGCATTTTTTTCAAAACATCGTGCTGTGATGGTTTGGAAATGAGAAATTTGGTCCTTCCTTCAGCAGGTTGACGAGGCCTGCTCTGGCAGAAGACATTTTTGTTCCAGGCTAAGCCAGAAGGGCCTGTGTGGTTCCCAAGTCACCAGAACACAGCCTGGTGGTCACAGTGCGCATTTAGTTTTTTGCCAAGCACGGTTCATTTTGAGCTCTAGGGCAGCAGTTCTCAACATGTGTGTCGAAACCCTTTTGGGGACTTCTAAGAGCCTTTTCACAGAGGTCACTTAAGACCATCAGAAAGCACAGAAATTAGCTGGACGGTGGTGGCGCACGCCTTTAATCCCAGCACTCGGCAGGCAGAGCCAGGTGAATCTCTGTGAGTTCGAGGCCAGCCTGGTCTACAGAGCAAGATCCAGGACAGGCACCAAAACTACACAGAGAAACCCTGTCTCGAAAAAAACAAAACAAAAACCCAAATGAACAAACAAACAAAAAAACACAGATATTTATATTACAATCCATAACAGCAGCAAAATTACAGTTATGAAGTAGCAACAAAATAATTTTGTGACTGGAGGTCACCACAACATGAGAAACTGAATTAAAGGGTCGTAGCATTAGGAAGGCTGAGAATCACTGGTCTAGGGAGTCAGAGAGGTGGGTGTTGGATATTCAGTCTCTGGGATGGACTTGAGCAGAGATCTGGAAGTGTGTGGTACAGGCAGTCAGGTGTGAGGCCAGCACTTAGGCATCTGGCTATGACTGCCAGAATCCTTACCTTCCCTCGGTGACCTCCTGCCTGGCCATTGGGTGTGGTCAGATTTTTCTTTTGTGACCGCCAGCTCACAAATAACAACACAGAGACTTATTATTAATTATGAAAACTTGTCCTTAGCTTAGGCTTTTTTCTAATTAACTCATAACTTAATTAACCTGTTTCTATTAATCTACATTCTGTCACATGGCTTGGTTACCTTTCCTCCGTCCTGTATGTCCAACTTGTTCTGCAACCCATTTGCTTCTCCTGCTTGCCTAGATTTATCCCTCTGACTTCCTTTCTCTCTGCCAGAAGTCCTACCTATCCTCTCCTGCCAAGCTGTTGGCCATTCAGCTCTTTATGACACCAGTCACAGCGATACATCTTTACACAGTGTACAAATATCCCACAACAATTGGGAATGGATGGGAGCAGCACCCCTGGCTGTCACTCTTGGGTAGGAACGCCCTGGTGTGCAGACCTTACTGTGGCAGACCTGAGGAGCTCTGGGAGGCTTCGTGAAGTTGCTGCCTGTGGACCCTCTGCTTGCTGTCAGGAGTGTGGTGGCTGTCCCCAGGCACACCACATCTGTGGCTCCCTTGGCATCAGTTAATTTGGAGAGGAATGGCGCTGCATTCTTTGCCCCGAATCTCTGTATGTGCTTCCTTGCATAGCAGTGAGCTGGATCTGCCAGGAGACCTTCCCTAGCACCACCGTGACTCCTTAGTGTTTGGGAATAGGAGTCTGAACAGTGGTATTAGACTTGTGTGTGATTGGGCCTCCAAATGCAATCACAGTTCTACTTCAAAAACTTGTTAGGCCAGGCATGGTGATACATACCTGGAATCCTGGCAGTTGGGCCCATTAAGCATTCAAGGCCATCCTTGGCTACACAGCAAGTTTGAGGCCAGCCTGGACTATATGACCCCTTGGCTTAAAAAATAAAAAAATAAAACCATGTCATGATTTATTGAAATCATTAATAGTAATACAACTAAAGGAATCAAAACCAATACTCCTCTCCTAGTTTGTTGTCTATTGCTGTGATAAACACTATGACCAAGAGCACCTTGAGAAGAAAAGAGTTATTTGGCCATATATATATCAATATCACAAAGGGAAGTCAGGCAGGAACTTAAGGAGGGAACCTGGAGTGGGAACTGAAGCAAAGGCCACAGAGGAACCCTGCCTACAGGCTTGCCGCTCATGGCTTGTTCAGTCTGCTTTCTTGTACAGCTCAGGCCTGTCTCCCCAGGGGTGGCTCTGCCCTTCCACATCATAGGTCAACCTCATGGAGGCGATTTCTCATCTGCAAAGGCCCCTCTTCCCAGATGACTCTAGCTTGTGCCAAGTTGGCAAACACAACCGGCACACTTCCAAACATGGCATCCGAGCTTGTACATCGGATCGGGGTCATATTTATTTGTGATTTTTTTTTTTTCAAAAAGCTTTTGATATGAGACCATTAGGGATAGTCCTTCCCCCTCCAGGCTCGGCCCAGTGCCACCTGCCGGGTCTGGGTCCCTGAGGTTGGTCTTCCTGAAGCCACACTTAATTATTCTGCTTTGAAAAAATGGATCAGACTAGTGTTAATGCAGAGCAGTCACCTGACCTTCCGTAACTGACTCAGTTTGGAATGTGGCTGTCTTACTAGTTGCTTAGCAACAGGCGCTTCGCTTCCCACACGCTGTCTTGGAGCACCCTTCTGATGATGCTCAACTTGGGCTTCTTTCTGCAGACAGTGTCATTCAGAAAACAAAGTGGCATTTTAACCACATGAGTTCCTCCCAGATGAAGAGTGGCTTAGAAAAGATTCAGGAGGAGCTTGAGTTCCAGCCTCCAGCAGTTCTGTCCTTGGAGGGCACAGATGTGACAAATGGCATGCTGAACGGCCACACCCCAGTGTGCTCTGAGCCCGGTAAGTGAAGATGAAGGGATGCATGTCCAATAGAACTGGAAAAAAACATGGGCTGGTTTGGTGGTGGCATATCAGATATGTCGGGAAGGACACAGATGGACCCTATGTCTGCATGGCTGTTATAAAAACAAAACAAAACCTTACTGTTGTGACAGCGGCCTGCTCAAGGAAGCTGTCCGATGACGTGCTGGAGTTTCCACACTGGCTTGGCAGGTTGTTCATCAGGTGACGTTCACAGGTTTACACGTTATGAGAACTGGTGTGTTGGAAGCCCCTCATTGAACTGTATGGATTCTTCTTGGCTTACCACATTACTGAGACACTGGAAGCCTGCTCTGGGAAGCCCCAGCCCTCTTGTTAGAAAAGGGAAATAGGGAAAGTATTCTGCCCTGGGGGCCAGTGGGATGGCTCTGTGTATAAAGGTTTGCCTCTAAGCCTAAGCACCTGGGTTTACTCCCTGGGGACCACATGGTAGAAGGACAGTCCCTTCAGTTGTCCTTTGACCTCTGCACTCATGCTATGGCACATCCTGGAAGATCTGTCTACATTGTAACAATCTAATTTTAAAGACTTCTGTACTAAACTCCAGGCTTGAAGTTTGAGTGGCATATTAAATATGTTTGGTTTCGGCTTAATGTGTTTAAACCAGTAAGTTCCCAGGTTGGCTCACCTGCCAGTCAGCAAGCTGCTCTTGTTTATGTTGGGAGGATTTGAAGAAGGCTAGGTAACTGAGCCCAAGCTTCTCCCTTGCCATGCATGAACACAGGGACCCCTTTGTAATGTACGTTTTGTTTTTTTTAAACACTTAGAAAAGAGGAGCAAATCCCAAAAGCGCCAAGTTACCCATCTGTCTAGGACATTTTACTGCCTCACCTAATTGTCCCAAGGCTAGAGTCCTCACAGGTAGCATGTTCTGTTCTAACAGGAACTCGAATTGCTCCATGGGAACTAACACACTAACATTAGCATTAGCTGGACTGTGGCTTACAGGGGACGTGTGTGTGTGTGTGTGTGTGTGTGTGTGTGTGTGTGTGCTGGGAAATGTCAGGACCAGAAAGGATACTGAGGAAGGAGCACAGCAGGAGAACAGACTTGGTTTTAATGGTGACCTTCGTGAGAGAGCAAGTCTGTGTTCCCATTATTGTCCTGGCTATAGTTGTAGCCTTGACAGTCAAATTGTTCTAGATTGACTACCTCCTCTTCCTGTGCATTTTAGAGTTTAAGGACTTGTCTTCTGTGAATTTCTCTGGATGTCCACATGACACTGAACATTGTCCTTGTTGGGAAAAGAGGGGAGCAGTTTACAGACTGAAGACTGAGGCGGGTGGCGGGGTGCTCTGGAGTCTTGACGGTCCCTGCCTCCAGCATCTCAGCCTGACCTGTTGGCATGCAATATCGGGTGACTGTGTTGATTAGCAGTGTCACTGGCACTTCCTGTCCTGGTGACAGTTGCAGGTGTCTCTGGACACCTCCCTCTGGGAGCACATCAACCCTGGTTAAAATAAAAAAAAAACTAAGTGCTTACAAATTTGTGTTGGACACAAAAATGGCTTTTTTTTTCCTGCAAGAGGTTCACCTCCGTTTCTGAGATCCATTCTGGCGTTCATTCCTGGCTTGGCCGGCTGACTTTCGTTGCTCTTTAGATGTGTGCTTGTGGTTCTGCGTTTAGCATCGTGAGTCTGTTAGCAGAGGTCTAGTTGGTGTCCTGTTCCCTTCTGTCACAGAGACACAATTCTCACAAGACACTCTTTTCTTTTCTTTGTGAAGCTCCGAATCTCCGGATGGAGCCGGTGACAGCGCTGGGTATCCTCTCCCTCATTCTCAACATCATGTGTGCTGCCCTGAACCTTATCCGTGGAGTTCACCTCGCAGAACACTCTTTACAGGTGACCCCTTTACAGGTTCTTTTTTTTTTTGGTGGTCTTGGAGATTGAATCCAGGACCTTATGAATGCTTCAGCATGCACCTTTTGCCCTGGAGCTGCATCCCCAACCCTTCTTTCCAGTCCAGATGGAAAGACGGCCCAGAAGCTGTCATGGGAGACAGATTGTCATGGGGTTAGGATTTTTGTTTGTTTGTTTGTTTTTGATTTTTCGAGACAGCTTTGGAGCCTGTCCTGGATCTCTGCTCTATAGACGAGGCTGGCCTCGAACTCACAGAGATCCGCCAGCCTCTACCTCCTGAGTGCTGTGATTAAAGGTGTGTGCCACCACTGCCCGGTGCTTTTTTCCTTTTTTTGAGACAGGGTTTCTCTGTATAACAGCTCTGGCTGTTCCAGAACTCATTCTATAGACCAAGCTGGTCTCGAACCCACAGAGATCTGCCTGCCTCTGCCTCTCAAGTGCTGGGATCAAAGGTGTGCGCCATCACCACTGCCTGGCACAATTAGGTTTTTTTTTTTTTTTTTTGGTTTTTTGAGACAGGGTTTCTCTGTGTAGCTTTGCGCCTTTCCTGGAGCTCACTTGGTAGCCCAGGCTGGCCTCGAACTCACAGAGATCTGCCTGTCTCTGCCTCCCGAGTGCTGGGATTAAAGGCGTGCGCCACCAACGCCCGGCTCAAATATTTCTTAAAAAATATTTTTGGGGGACTGGAGAGATGGCTCAGAGGTTAAGAGCACTGACTGCTCTTCCAGAGGACCTGAGTTCAATTCCCAGCAACCACATGGTGGCTCACAACCATCTATAATGAGATCTGGTGCCCTCTTCTGTATACATAATAAATAAATAAATCTTTAAAAAAAATATTTTTGGAAATATTTCAAACACTTGACAAAGGAATAGAACTATTATTAGTATAAGCAGGTAGTTGTTATTTTTAAAGATAGAACCATAGGTTTTTTTTTTATAGATTTTTGTCTCATTGTTTTCTTTGGGCATTTTTTAATCTTACTGGCCTTTTGATTATATATTATGGTTTCTGATCTTGTGTTTTTATGGATTTTGGGGTTTGTGTGTGTTTACTGTGCTTTTACATTTTCTTTATTTTCTTTTTCTTATTTTTTATTTTATTATTATTATTTTTGCCTTTTTTTTTTTAAGAGAGAAAGAAAGCATGGAGTTGGTTGGGTGGGGAGGTGGGGAGGATCTGGAAGGGGGTGGGGGAGAGGAAACCAAGACCAGAATATACCATGTGAATTTTCAATTAAAAAAGAAAAGAGAGCCAGGCAGTGGTGGCACATGCCTTTAATCCCAGCACTCGGGAGGCAGAGCCAGGCAGATCTCTGTGAGTTGGAGACCAGCCTAGTCTACAGAGCAAGATCCAGGACAGGCAACAAAGCTACACAGAGAAACCCTGTCTTGAAAAACCAAAAAAGGAAAAGATAAAGCCATAGTGCTCACAGCAGTGTTCCTTGTTGACTAGAGAGTAAGGGTGGTGTCTGGTGGGTATTGAACCAGGAGCTGATGTGGACCGAGCCACTGGAAGAGCAGCATCAGGCTTGTTTTAGAGCAGTAGCTGTGAAACTCCTTAGGCTGGTTACCACATCTCATTCTTGACCACTGTGTGGTGTGGCTCAGGCATCTGTCAGCTGTTTGTAGTAGGATTGGTACCTGGCTGGCAAGGTGGTTAAGATAGACCCTGCCTTGAGGTTCTCATGGTCTCATGCAGGGACAGCACTGAGGAGGCGACCATGCCCAGGTTCTAGAAGCTTAGCATTAACAGCTGAAAAAGGTTCTGAAGGGTGAAGGGATGGGAGCTCACTGCATGTGGAAGATGTATCATGGAGGCCTGGGACAGGAGTAGAAACAGTTTGTCTAACTGTTGAGAAAGGTCACATCCAACTCTGGATCTGGCTAGGCATCAGTCACACCATTGAAATGGGAATAACAAACTTCATACCACAGTGGTTCCTTTCAATCAAACCTTCTTCTTTGTGCCCCGGATCTGTTTCAGGTTGCCCAGGAAGAAGTTGGAAACATCCTGGCCTTCTTTATTCCTTCTGTGGCCTGCATGGTCCAGGTGGGTGCAGTCCCTCACTGGGTGCTTTTGGAGACTGCAAGCAGGTGCCTGAGGAAACAGTGACACCCGGTGTGGCCATGACTCCGGAGAAATCACAGTAGGGATGCATGGCTTTCCCTCATAGCTTGCTCAGCTGTCATGGTCTCTGGGGAGTACTTCACAAGGAGGCCACTCAGTCTTGGGAGGGCCTTCCTGCTTGCTCTGCCCCCTATACTGCATCTCTGTCTTCCCTGCATCCCCAGTCTGGACATCTGCCTGTGTGTCTCCAACATTCTCCCTCCTGTGACACCTGTTTTGTTCTCTTTGAATCTCCTCCTGTTCATCCGGTGATCAGCAGCCCCCGGTCCCAGCTTTGCTGTAGCGAATTCAGTTAATAAGTAAACACATATAGGTATCAGTTAATGGGTGAATGCATGTAACTGTTTGTGGCTGCATCTGACTTGAGGCTGTCTGCTGCTTTCTGATTGAATGTGATGTGGTCTCATTTCAGTGTTACCTGTACCTGTTCTATAGTCCAGCAAGGACTCTGAAGGTGGTGCTGATGCTGACCTTCATCTGCCTGGGCAATGTGTACCTGCATGGGTTGAGGAACACCTGGCAGATCCTCTTCCACATCGGAGTGGCTTTTCTGTCTTCGTATCAGATCCTGACCAGACAGCTGCAGGAGAGGCAGTCTGACTATGGAGTGTGAGGACAGCATCATGCAGTGATGCCTTTGAGTTTTTTTCCCCTGGAAGGCCAGTCTGTTTCCACTCCTGCTTCTCAACTTCACCTCAAATCTCCATCCTTGAAGCTTACAGATTCTGGCGGGTGCAGCGGAGGACCCAGGGCTGCTGTTTGCAGTCTTGGTCTGCGTGGAACATTTGTGCAGAACTGCCGGTCGAGCACAGGACGGGGCGGCTGAAGCTGGAGCTTGCTCAGAGAGCATCTCTGATGGTCAGAGTAGCAATGTTTTGGTCTCCCGAATCGAATGATACCGCAAACCGCTACATTCCGCAATGGTAGTTGTAGTCGTTGGCGGGTGTCTGCTGAAGTCCGTTTGCAGTTTCAGTGTGACGCCAGCTGTCCTCAGAGTGTCGGTTCAGGGTGAATATGCGTCACACATAAGCTAGGTAAATTTTGTTTACATTTTTGATAACTTGGGTTCGATATACTTTTGGAATATTTAAATATATTTTGGATATAAATTGAAGCTCATTTAGAACAAAGGCAAACTTAGACTGAGGAAATGCTAAGGAAATCCGAGTTTATTTAATTTACAGAGACCTTTTATGGTGATGGGACTGTCATGGTAGGATACAGATGTGGTTTATATCTATTTTCAGGGTCTAGCCGAAGATCTCTAAATTAATAACCAATATTACTGGGTCATAAGCACATGGGCATGAGCAGACATGAGAGCTTCAGGGTCCTTTCCATGGGGCAGAGAGGAGTGGGAAATGCTGGGGTTCAGAGGTCCTTGACAGAATTAGGGAGAGGCTTCTGTCATCCGGTGTTGCGTGGCAGCTGAGTGCCTGTCATGGCGGCATTGCTGGAGATGTGGTCTTGCGAACTCCTGGAGAGGCCTCCCCTGAGCATCTCAGTTAGACCAAGGGCCTCACTGTTCTGTGGACAGGCATTAAGTAGGTATTAGCGCGGTAAAGCTTTGTGTGACTGACGTGCGCGTTGCAAAGCTGCTGAGGTGTGCTTCTGAATCAGAGCCCCTGTATCTCCAGTGTGGGTGTCTGGTGGCACTCAGGAAGCCATGCTGGGGTTCACCCCTCTGACTTCTTCTTGGAATAGGTAAATCCTGTATTGATAGTTTTTAAAGGAGAAAGCCATCCCCAAAGTTACTGAGGAGTAGTGCAGACAGGAGTGTAGGGTTAGAGCTCTTTTGTTTGGCTGTCCCTAGTACCGTGTGTTGGTGAGCCACCAGGTGTCATTTTAGGAGAGAGTGTCCGTGACTCAGAACTGGGTTGGGAAAGTATTGCCATTGTGATTTTGTTTCCTTAGAGAATTTTCTGTTTTTAGTCAAATCTATAATGTCTGGGTTTGAATTCGTAATGGGAACATCCTTGGGTGTGAATTTCAACCTTGTGTCTTTGTTTATTTCACACCTGTGTGATTTTGTATATACTGTGCAGGCAAATGCTCACTCTTCTGAGAGAGAATTTTGAAGTGGCCAAAGAGGAAGCCAGAGGGAGGAGAAAATTCTTTTAATTCAAAGCACACACTCAAAAAATTTTTTTAAGTAAGTTAAAAAAGACCAGCCTAAAACTGTATTGTTTTCCTCGTAAGCCTGTGTGGTATTGTGTTGCCTGTGTCTGGAGACCACACACACTTGAGGGTCTGAGCCCGTGGTTGTCAGTTCACAAGTGGTAACGAAGTGGTCCCTGAGGGTGAGCCCTTGCTAGAGACACTTCATAGATGCTAGTGAGGGTGTTATCCACACTTGGTTGACACAGCTTGTGAGTTATCATCTAGACAGGGTTCCAGACTGTCATAAATGGGAGGAAAAGGTGTCCTCGAGGGAAACAGAAAACAGAACCTTTAACCGGAATCTAGCCAAGAAGCCTTACCTCCCTGGAGGAAGGGACCGGTGACAGTAAAGGAGCTCCAGGGAAACCCCAGGCTTTGGACTAACTTGTTCAGGCCTAAATGGTGGTAGCCCCCATGAGATTTTTGATGCCAGGAAGCTGGTCCCACGGCAGGAGTGCTCCTCTGTCCACCGTGCTGGCTGCTGCTCTGGTATCTTTAGATGAGTGGTTAGGTGGTGCTGCCCAGCTGGCTCACATGAAACGGTGTTGAAACAGCCTCAGGAGCTTTCCGGTCCAGATGCTCACAGACTTTGGGCTTCTGCAATTGCTGTGTCTCTGCTGATATCTGGATGGGAGTGGCCCAGCAGAAAGCATATGATTTGGGTTACTTTTCCCTCAGTGATCCTTATCTTGACGGGGACTGTACCTGACTTTCCTTTTTCTAGGTGGAGACAGCTGGACCATCTAGAGTCAAGTTTCCTCTCAGTTCCAGATGCCTCACTGACTCATGGCTGTGGTTCTTGCTGTCCATGAACCCTGTTGACATGCATTGTGGGCTTTTTCCTTGACCCCCCTTTCTTTCCTAGCCACCGTGAATTCCCTCTCCCCTGCCTGCTTCCACTCTGCCTTCTACATTCCAGTCTCCAGATAGAGGTACAGGCTGGAGTCTGTGGAGAGACAGGAATCATGATGGAAAGGGAGCCGGCTTTGCAGTCTCACCCTCTGCCCCACTGTGGCTCAGCACTCAGGAGAAACAACTCTTTGGCTGTCATCCCTGATGGGGGCTAGGGCAATAGCCAGCAGACCCATGAATGTGGCTGTTTGGAGCATAGGAAACAGGGTACGAGGGCCAAACTTCTGTTCATACCTATACTGTGCTGATCCTTGAAGGAGCCACCCTCTCATTGTAATACCAACACAGCCCCTTCAATCTCTTCTACATGTTTGACAATGAATGACACACGAGAGGGCCGGGCATGTCCAGGAGAGCACACATGAGAGAGGCCGGGCATGTCCAGGAGAGCACACACGAGAGAGGCCGGGCATGTCCAGGAGAGCACACACGAGAGAGGCTGGGCATGTCCAGGAGAGCACACACGAGAGAGGCCGGGCATGGTTAGGATGCTTAGGTCTGGGGCCATTCTGCCTGTTTGCTGTGAGAACCAAGAATGGTGGAGGAAGGAAGAGAAACCAGGTGTGCCCTGGAGAGATGAAATAAGGGAAGGGGCCGGGCGGTGGTGGCGCACACCTTTGATCCCAGCACTCGGGAGGCAGAGCCAGGTGGATCTCTGTGAGTTCAAGGCCAGCCTGGGCTACCAAGTGAGTTCCAGGAAAGGCGCAAAGCTACACAGAGAAACCCTGTCTCGAAAAACCAAAAAAAAAAAAAAAGAAATAAGGGAAGGGTCTCACAGGTCATCTGACCCAGTGGCCTGGAGACTCCGCTCAGTCCTGGTCACAGTGGAAGTCCCTGCCTGATGTCCTCAGCGTCTTCACTTGCAAGAGGACAGGAACACCAGTTTGCAGTCCCTGTATGCTCCTGTGAGAACTGCAAGTGGCCCCAGGGTGGATTGTCATAGAGAAAGAGAAGGGTTGCGAGATCACTGGTGTGTGCAGCAGGCAGCAGACCTCACCTGAGTTCAAGCATTCACAAGGTGGCATTTTCTGCTGCTGCAGACTAAGGCTCCATGCCTTCATTCCAGAAAGGAAGTGGCTCCTTTCTCCCTGGACCTGCCTCTAGGTTTTTGTGCATGGGTCCAGGAATCTAGTCTGTAGACTGGATCAGACGTCAGTGTCTGTCTCCAGTCTCAGCCAGGAGAGCCCCTCTCTGCCCACTCACCCACCCAGAAGAGTGCTGTCACTCTTGTGTCTCTGGGGACAGCTGTGGAAGGGGGCTTACTCTTCACATCTGGTAATAGTGGGCTAGGGGAATGCCTGCCCATGGGAAGTGATGGGCAGGGCTGTGGCCCACAATTGCCTTAAATTAACCCATTCTTTTTTCCCCTTTGACCCATGTCTGCTGCACTATGTGTAACCTTTAACCCTTAACGTTGATATGATCCTTATTAATTGCTTCAGAAATGTTATCTAATGAATACTTGTATGACTCGGCCCCCTAGGATTTGATTTGGCTTAGTGGGTTTTTCTAAGAACATAAAAAATTGAGTCTAATTTAGGCAAAACCATTTATTCCACATACTCATCCCGAGGGTTTGGTGCCCATATTATAAGCTACTTTTCAATTGATAACAGAGATCTATTTTGAGTACATGATGGGCACATTTTAACTTTCACATACTGGTAAACTGAAACTTGTGACAATGTACTGATGTTGTACAGCTGTTTATATACCGTGTATATTAAAACGACATGAGGTGGCTTCAGAATTGTGTGGAGAATAAATCTAAAGTGTTTACCAATGCACATGTGTGTGTGTGTGTGTGTGTGTGAGAGAGAGAGAAAGAGAGAGAGAGAGAGAGAGAGAGAGAGAGAGAGAGAGAGAGAGAGAGCAGTTCTGAATCGGGGTCTATCTCATTGGTCTGAGGTGGTCTCTGAGCCGCCTCACAGGTGGGAGAAGCGACATCTGCTCTGAACAGGTCTGAGGACCTCAGTACAGGTCTCTAACCAAAGCAGGAGTGGGACTGCTCTATGGGCTGGGCAGCCTGCAGGCTCTGGAGCTTCACCCTGCTGTGTCCCACAGGCCCCTCAGAGTTCTGGGCTTCTGTGAGTGGCCACCAGGAGGCGCAGCAGCCAGCCACATCACCTCATCCCAACTTGGGGACACTATCCTTTGTCAGCCGCTGCTTTGGAACAAAATCCCCAGGAAGGGGTTTGATGCAGCCTCTTTGGACCAGCCTCCTGAGCCGAGCCGTTAGGAGTGTGTGTTCCCAGCATCCCTCCTTTGTCTGTCCTGAGTCCCAGCCATTGGAAGCCAAAGCCACTTTTCAAAATATGCATTTGAGTTGCTGGATTTTGGGATTTGAAGATAGACAAGTCCTGTTGCTCAGATGTGGAAGCTGAGCCCTGGTCTAGAGAGCCAGTCAGAGAACATCCCAAAGATCTGTCCCCTGGCCTGGAAAGAGAGGGCTGTCCCCATCTGGTAGTACTCAAAAATAATAGCCGCCTTGGACCGTGAAGATGCTTCTTCTGTGCCAGGAGGACTGGGGGAGAGGTTGGGCTGATGAGTCTTTGCCTTTTCCTTGAGTCCTGCCCTTGCAGGGGGCCTGATTACAGCTGCCAACCATGCTTGCCCAGCACCAGAGGAGGAAAGACTAAGGAGAAGGGCCTGGCAGAGCTGTGAACCAGGTCTCAGACGGAGGGTCAGATGGATGGACAAGGCAAAGTGTGTGGGGTTTGCTGAGCACCAAAGAGAAGACCTTCTGATCTGAGGGGGAAGATACTTAAAGTCATAGGCACAACTATTAAAAAGATTGGCAGGTTTGGGGCTGGAGAGACAGTTCAGCAGTTCGGGGCACTGGCTGCTCTTCCAGAGGACCTGGGTTTGGTTACTAGCACTCACATGGCAGTTCACAGTTGGCTCTAACTCCAGTTCCAGGGGATCTTATGCCTTCTGGCCTCTGCAGGCACCAGGCATGCGTGAGGTGCACAAACATACATGCATAGAAAATCCCCACAGATATGAAAATAAGTAAGTACACATTTTAAAAAAGAGTTTGATGACAAGAGATCCTGGAAAAAGTGAAAAGAATGGGAGGGCTTGGTCACAGAGCTGGAAGCGGTAAGGATTGGCATAGGAGCAATTTGTGTGGATCGGCAAGAAATGGCAACCCTGATTTGAAAAACAAAAAACTGAAGACAAGGTCTGAAAGGCTCATGAGTAAGCAACAGAAGAGATGACCATTAGAACCGTGGGCACACATTAAAATAACAGGGAGACGCCACCTTATGGGGAAGGCTGGGGTGTGGCTGAGTCGGTAGAGAGAATGACTAGTACTTATGAGGCCCCAGGTTCAATCCCCAACACCACATAAGCCAGGTATGGTGGCTCAAGACTGTGGTCCCAGCACTCAGGAATGGGAGGCAGGCGGATCAGAAGTTCAAGGTAATCCTTGGTATATAGGGGGTTCAAGGCCAGCTACATGAGACCCTGTGCCAAAACAATGAAGAGTGTCCATGGCTGCTTCTGGGACCAGGGAGGAGCCAAAGCTGAGGCTAGTGGCTGGAGTGGTAAGGGTGGGAGCAGAATGAGAGGGAGAAGAAGCAGTGGGCACCAGTCTGACCCCCCAGGGACTGTCCTCCTCAGATCCTGGCCGCTTGAGGTAGTTTCCTGGCTGAGGCTTTCCCACAAGAGGCACTCTGCTGAAAGGCTCTCATGGGGACGAGGAACAGCTGCAGGGGACAGAGGTGCCCCAAAGCCAGCCTTCCCTCCCACCCCAGAAATAGCCTGGGCCCAGAGTGTGCGCCTGGGGAAGTGAAGCCAGGGTGGTGGGGGTTTGGTGAAGACGACCGGGACCACCATGGCCCTGGGGGCTTGTTCCAGGCGCATTTCCAAGGCCCCAGGGATCCGTACAAGGGCCAGAGGCAAGGAACGTGGGGCCAGTCAGAGTGAACTTTCTCACGGGACCGTCCAGCAGGCCTCACAAAGGCCGGGAGCTCACTGTCCTGGAGGTGTGCAAGCCGAGGGGCTGGGTGCAAGCGGACCTCAGAACACGCTGTCCCCACCTCACAGGCATTGTCTTGTCTCATCCTGGTATCTGAGAGGACATCTGTTTGTCTCCCAGAGCGCCGCCTGTTGTGTCCATCCTCGGGTGAACCAGAAGACAGCCACAGGAAACAGCCCATGCCAGCTCCCGTTTGAAGAGTAAATATTAGTCTTTTCAAGAGCTGCCCATTCTCTGTCACTTGGCAGAGAGGACAATGAGTTGGGCGGCAGGGGGTGGGGGGTGGGGGGGACCTCTTGGTCTACATATACTAATAGAGTCTGTGGCCCTCAGTTGCTAATGCAAGGGAGGGCTTCAGAAAGAGCCCCATCCTTTTTCTAGGAGCTGTACCCGAGTGCCTGTGAAGAAGACCACTCTGAGACCCCAAGCCCTACCTTACCCCCGCCTCTCTTTCCCCAGACATGGTTCAGGCTGCTTCTACTGAGGAAGGGGACTGGAGAGTCTGACTTGATCTTGAGGATCTGGGCCCCAGTTCTGAATTATGTGACCATGAAACACACTGCTTATCAGGAAGGGGGAAGAGCCTGCCCATATCTTGCATTAGTGCCTAGGGAAGGCCTTGGGAGTACCCTACCTGGCCACAAAGTCCTGACTCTGGCTTCCCAACCTGTTTCTTTCCTCTGTGACCCTCCTCATTTATCTCCACTGTTATCACTCCTGGGATGGTTCTAGCCTCACCCCCACCCTCAGTGTCTTAGATTTGCACAGGATGAGTGGGGAGCAAATGTAATGGTTATTCTTCATGGCAACGGCTGTATTTGGAATTACCTAGAAGACATGCCATTGGGTATGCCTGTGAGGACATTTCCAGAAAGGCTTAACTAAAATGGGGAGTCCACCCTGAATGTGGGTGTCTCTATTCCATGGGCTGGAGTCTCAGGCTGAGTGAAAAGGAGAAAGTGTATTGAACACCGGTGTTCATCTCTCTCTGCTTCCTGACTGGGGACACCAGCTCTGTCTCCTGCTGCACTGCACACTTCCTCTTGTGACCTCCCCACCATGATGGACTGTATCCCTTCATGCCATGAGCCAACATACCGTCTTCCTTAGGTTGCTCTTGATCTGTTACGGCAACGAGGAAACAGTTAATAAAAAACTCTGCCGAGCTGGGCGGTGGTGGCTCATGCCTTTAATCCCAACACTTGGGATTAAACTCATGATGGATCTCTGTGAGTTCGAGGCCAGCCTGGGCTACACAGAGTGAGTTCCAGGAAAGGTGCAAAGTTACACAGAGAAACCCTGTCTTGAAAAACGGAAAAAAAAGAAAAGAAAAGAAAAAAGAAAAAAGAAGAAAAAGAAAGAAACTCTGCTGAATGTGAAATGACAATGTGAAAGCATCAGAGAAGCTGGGATTCGGAACCCTGACTCCGGCAAGCTGCTGCTCTCTTCTGTCCCAGGGAGAGCTGGAGAAAAGGCCTTCCATCCCCAGAGGAGGTACTGTAGAACAGCTGGGCAGGGAAGGGATAAAAGAGGAGTATGGCCCCCACTCGCCACTGACACAGGAGCCCCGTTTCAGTGCCTCCCCCAATTCCTAGGCAGCCTTCAGGGACACATGAAGCTACAGATCGAATAGAAGAGGATTTGAGTGAAGGTGAGGGAAGCCAGGGCAAGAACTCAGGCAGGAACCTGGAGGCAGGAACTGAAACAGAGACCACAGAGAATGATGCTTACTGGCTTGTTCCCTGTGTCTGCGCAGCAAGCCTCTGTATATAGCCCAGGCCCACCTGCCCAGGGTGGCACTGCCCACAGTGGGCTGGAGCCTCCCCCATCAGTTAACAATCAAGGAAACGCCCCACAGGCATACATGCCTGCAGGCCAGTCTGACGGAGGCAGTTCCTCAATTAAGGTTCTCTCCTCCCAGGTGTCTCTAGTTTGTGTTAAGTTGAATCCCTTCTCTTGATATTCACGATCCTTCCTGTCCTGTGTGGAGGCTGGGGCATTGACAAGATGGCCTCATGACCTATCTTCCTCATCCTTGGGATCTGCAGAAGGTAAGTCCTAGATGAATTATGTTTCCCGATAAGGCATATCCTTCGTAGCCACAGATGGGCTTCTGAGGATAGGGCACCTGGGGCCTTGACAGGCATCCTACAGACAGCGGCTGAGAAGAAAAGCCAACACACTGAGGAGAGCAGTGGGAACACTGGGCTCTACGCTGACAAGAGCCCTGGGGCTGTCACAGCTCTCTGGCATCACCCTGGCGAAGTCCTTTGTGGAAAACAGAGGACAGCCTGGAGCTCTTCAGTGATTCTCCCACTGTGGCATCCTGGCACTCAGGGATGCTGGGACTCCTGGGATTGAGGCAAGGACTAGGGTGACATGAGGGAGGAGGTTGCTGAGAGTATGGGGTCTAAGCAGGTAAACAAAACAGCAGCTCAGGAGTCAAAGTAAATAATATTTTAATGCAGTATTTTAAAATATCAAAATTAATGCAAAAATACAAGATGAACGATATATCAAGACAGAATCAGGATTGCTGGTTGACTCTTCTCACGTCTCCAGGTAGGGCACACCCAAACGATCCCACCTTTGACAATATAGAGAATATCTGAGGCACAGCTATGGGATTTGGAGAGCTGGGTTCAACACCGTCCTCTACAGTGACTTCCCTTCTCTGGATTTTGGTTGTCCCATCTGTCTTGTGTGGAGGCTGGGGCATTGCCAAGATGGCCTCCTGAGGTTACTCTGTCCCTTTTCCTGGGAGCCTGTGTCTTCATAGACTCCGGGGCTATTAATGTCTTGGCCATCCTGGCTGGAGCAGGGTGTTTAATGGCCTGCCAGCTGTGGTTCCACTCCTCCCCTTCCCCCAGAGAGATAAGAGCCGTTCCTGTTCCCACATGGGGGAGGGAAGCTCGCCACTGCTCATTAAAACAAGACCTTGCATGGCAGCTAGGACGGAGGGGCTGAGTCAGTCCTCACCCCACTGAGCCCAGCACACCCCGTGGGAGTGCCTGGGGACTTACCCTTCCACTCACTGTTTCTTCCAAGGGGCTGCCTTGGTCTTCCCACCTTCTGTCCCTTTAGGTCATATTTCCAATAGCCTTAGAGGGTCTCTCCTCAGACACCCTGCAGACATTACAGTCAACATGTCCCACACCAGGCCATTGTCTCCCCAACTGACCTCCTCACTTTCCTGTTGATGGCCTAGCATCCTTTCCAGACATACACCCTGGGTCCTTCTCCGCATCAACCCCCCACCATCGATCTCATCTGATAGACCTTCTCTTTGTCTCTACTGGCAAGCACCCCAACATCGACTGGGCTGGATTCAGGTGTCCCTGACACCTAAACACATTTCCTTGGGATCCTAAGGCCTCTCATAGCCCTCAAACACCTCAGTGATGTTCTGCTGGCAGGTAAACCAGCCTCCTTGGACAGGCTGTGTCCCAGAGTGGGAAGGCTACCAGCAATCACGCCTTTCCCAGAGAGCAGATGGAGTCTCTCTGGGTTCAGATGGTGTGGCTCCCTGTCCTTACCCACCTGAATTAACTGGCCTTTGCCCTTGGAGACTGTGGGTAAGCCTCAGTTTTAAGGAGCCACCAGAGTCTGGGTTTCATCAGGTTCTTTTGGGTCAAGGCAGGACTCACATGGGCCAGCGGTTTGATCTGAGGGGAGGTGTGGAGCTGGCCTGGGTATGATCCTCACCACACCCTCTGTCTCACTCTTGGGAGCTCAGAACAGAGGCCTGTTTCTGTGTCAGTTGCCTGCCTATGAGAGACCTTGACTCTATGAAGCCCTAAGGTGGACAAAGTTGGTAAAGTCTTCGAAGTGTCCACCAGATGGCGCTAGAGATGAGTTGGCCTGGTTTGACAGGTCCCTAGCAGGACCAGAGAGGACCTGGGTATTGGCAGAGGAAGAAGGGACTGGGATAGCCCTGCCTGGAGTCACCCCTGCTCCACGACTGTCATTAACCCAGGATATCAGCACAAGTTTTCTTAGCTCCTCAACCAAGGCTTCCAGCCTCTCTTTATCCCAAAATGCCCTCCACTGAGCATCTCACCTTCTCTGAGCAGTGCCCCAACTCTGCCCTTCCTGTCTTGAACACATCTTGAGTCTTACTTTTACTCACTCTTTATCCTCTTGGATGGTAACTGCTCCCCTCCCAGGGCTCCATGATTTACCCCATGCCACAAGACACTACTGCTGGGGAGATTTAGGGCCCATTCATTTAGGCATGGGGTCCCTGCTGGCCTTCACATACCTCAGGAGGTATTTCTGATATGTCCTGGGATGGTAATGAGTGGCAGCAGCCTTTGAAGGGGCCTTGCAGGTATATCTGAGCCTCTGCTAGTCCATCCAGGCCTCTCTGCACCAGCCTGGCGTCCATGTCTGGCTTGTCCAGCAAGACAACGCCACATGTTTACAAAGTGGAACCACAGAGATGTGTTCACAAACCCTCAGGAGCTATGTCTCTCTGACCAGCGGATGTCACCTGCTTTGCCACACTGCTATGTCTAAACCTTTCTGTTAGTCACACAGCTTCCCCTCACTGACTTGTGTTGGGACATCTGCCCTGATCTAATTAATCCTCTTGGTTGGCTCCTAGGCAACAGCGACCTGGTTGCTGGATTCTCTGTTTGCTGTGTTTTCAGGAATGAATGTGAAACCTTGTTGTTTCTGACTGTTCTATCGGCTGTTTTGAGTTGGTCCAATGCAGAATCAGTCTCCTTCCAGATGGATTTAGGGGGTGAGGGTCATAAGGGAGCCGGTTACAACCTCTTCACACCCAGGTGTGAGTCAAAGGCTCTGGGGGATAAGCCCTTACATGGAAATGTAGGGCTCCTGTCCAAAGCTAGAAGGGTGGTAACTCCATCTCTCATTGGAAAAGGGGGTGGCACACTTGCTTAGAGGAAGCAGGAGACCCACACCAACCAGGGGAACTAAGCCTGTTAGAGCCAATATTTATTGCCATACAAGGTGCAGTTCTGAGGGGACCTGCTGAAACGAGCTTGGGTTAGAAGCTGCGTGGCTGCAAGGGTAGAGGGAGGCATAAGATGCCTTGACACCCTCCCCCCCCATCTTTAATGTCAACGACACACTCTGCCACTCTCTAAGGAGGCACAGCAACTGGGGGATGAGGGTAATATCTCTGGTAATACAACTCCAAGAGAATCCAGCAGGTCACAATATGTAAAAAGGTAGTCTTTATGTTGGCATTAGTGACAGGAAAAGATACTTGTTCTCTCTGAGACTCAGTTTCCTATTTGTGATCTCAGGATCAAGGGGCCTGCGTGTTCATCTGGCCCTTGCTGTGGTAGTTGGCATGTAGATGAGCACCCAGGTTGGGCAGCTCACTATTGCTTTGGTTGTGCATAAGGCTGGTGTGACTGGTCCTATAGACAAAGCCCCTTGGTGAGCACAAGGTGAGCACTGGCTGGGGTTGTCTGCTCCCTTCCCAAAGGTAGGTCCCTGAGCTCCCAGGTCTGAGAACAGACCCACACTGGGACAATTCCTTCCTGAGCGAGGATCACAACACAGCCGTGGTCCCCAAACTGAAACTCCAGGTCACAACCATATCTGCCTGAGGTAGAGGAACTCACCCACGGGAGGAGCTGGCAGATAAAAGCAGGACACTCGGGGAGGGGACTGCATCCTCAGAGAGGAGTCTCACTGGCAACGCTTGACCCAAAGCGACTTGAGGGCCACAGTGGAATTCTAGGCACGAACAGGGCAGAACCATTTTGCCCTCGAGTCCCAAAGCTTTGAGGACCGGAGGTTGCTCTCCAGGAGGTGCATGCTGATTTTGTACGCATGAATGGCAGAGGAGCCTTTGGAGGAGGAGTCTGATGCTGGTTCCTCTCCGCATCTTCCAGGGTTGGACCTCCTTGCTCTCCAGCTTCCATGGACCCGGTCCTGGCTGCAGCAAAGGAATGTGTCCAGACCAAAGGTTGGAGCTAGCGGCGGTGGCGGCGCTGCTGCAGACCTCTGCTCCCCGGGGCCCGCCTGGGGAGGGTGCGAAGAGTCCTGGCGGCCTCTGGCGGTCAGACTAGGGAGACCTCGGCTTGGAAGCTGGAGGAGCGGCGCGCGCTGGGGCTGACGCGGGTCAGCATGGACACCTGCGTGCTGCACGTGGCGCCGTTGCTGCCTCCCCACGGGTGCTGGGATTTGGAGCTCCAGCCCAGGACGCCCTGCAGATGCCAACGCCGCCACTTCCGGCGCAACTCTGCCTGCACCTAGGGTGGAAAGGGTGGTTAGGCCCCATACTGTGGAGTTTCAGGGCAGCCTTGTTAAGCTAGCCTTAGATGTTCCCTAGCTTAAA
>CABHPH010135039.1:0-29679 GCA_902168325.1 Peromyscus nudipes | reverse complement strand
TATTTATTTATTTATTTATTTATTTATTTATTTATTTATTTATTTATATTACTTCCACCTTGTTAGTTTAATTCAGTTCCTCTTTTATTCCAGATAATCAGTGGAGTTCTTCACCCTTCCATCAGTGAGTTTCAGAAATTCCAAGTTCCTGTTTGATTGCTTATTAAATGTTTGTCAAAGGAGGAGCTGACTCAGATCTGTTAATTGGTGAGGCATCCCAGATCCTGTCACACTGACTTGGCCAGAAGCACAGCAAAATAAAGATCTGCTAATTAGTTCTGTGAGTCTGTTACAAGTGATCTCACAGTGCAAATGTGCACAGAAAGTACTGGAAATGCTCTTCGTTTATTTCTCTTCTTTCCTCTTTAAATATGGATTTTTAAGACATATACTTTATAGGAACTTGTAGCAAAGGAGCACACAGTGCTTTAGTGATTTAAGAAGTTTTGCTGACTCTGTCAAATAAGATTACATTTACATAGAAGAAATATTAAGTGACGCATACATTCTGAAAATAATCGTAGTTTCAAATAGACGTATTAAGATAGAATACAGCCTTCTAAACATGTGACACCTCTATTAGGTGAACTTCAGAGTACTTCATTATGTTAAAAGAACAAAAGTCAATTAGCTATCCAGGCACAACTACAAATAAGCCACTACAATAAAATGTCAAACATGTAACCAATATCTAATAATTTTCTGCAGTTATTGTGGAATAGATGCTAATTTATTTAAATGCAGTATGCCCCCAAATTTGTTAACTCTATTCTCCTTGGCAAAGGTTACCATTTTTTATAGCAGAGGGTCTCAAAATTCTGACAAAATCCTAGTTTCTGATAGCTGGAGAAACAGTTATTGTGGGAATTAAATTGTTGAAGAATATAATTATTTAATAAATATTTTTATTTTATTAAAGATAGGAATATCTTCTGTAATTTCTTTTTGGTTAAAAAAATGCAAGTAATCTGAACAACAACAAAAAAGAACAATGATTGGGCAATTATGTGCCAATAATTAGTTCCTGAATATTATTGAATATTTTATTACTTTTACTGAGATGGTTGTTGAAGTACACTGAGGATAAGTAACGTATTCAAAGTCACACAGGATGCGGGTGATGTTTGAATCTGTGCTGCATATCACCAATCATGAGCATTGCACTGATGTTTTCTGAGTGTTTGCCATATGTTAGGTGGTTTACTAAGAACTTTTGATTCATAAACACAATATGTCCAATTTATATTTGTAGGAACACACCTTTTTCATTACACTTTAAAGTGAAATCCTCAAAATAAGGGACCTTCTTGGCATTGTGGAGCAGGAATTCGTTTTTTTAAAAAAATATCAAGTATAGTTATGAAGGAAACATTCTCTCAAGTTCTTATTTGTTTCAGGTTTATCACCTGGTAACTGTTATTTAATTATTTCATCTATTTATTTTCTTACCATTTCTCACTTTACTTTCATAGAAGGTTTATAAAATTGTAATGTACTATTATAATAATTTTACAAATTGTCTATGTGGAGGACATCTGGAACTCCTCATTGATAATGTATACAAGCTGATATGGGTTTATGTCACATGTGTCTATGCATTCATATACTATATGCATGCTGATGTGGATTTGCATTACCTGTGTCTATGCATTCATCAGAAATTCAGAAAAATCATTAATATTTGGGTAGCTCATTTTCTATGAATGTTAACTTCAAACGAAGAAAAAAATACCTTTAAAAGTATAAAACTGTAATTAGTGATATGTATGTGGAAGCACTATAATGAAAATTATGCTTAAATATGCAACTTGTGGATTGATGGATGCATATAAAATGGATAGCTGGAAAGATTGACAATAAAGCATATATAGAAATATAGACAGATTTTTTTTTCTTTGGGCCACCACCTCATCAAAAATGATGCAGAGGCTTATTATTAATTATAAAAGCTGGGTCTATAGCTTAGGCCTCTCCCACAAGCTCTTATAACTTAAATTAATCCATTTGTACTCATCTACGTGTTACCATGTGACTCATGGCGTTTACCTCTCCTCCTGTATGTCTTGTTCCCTCTCCTTCCAGCTGACAACTGACTTTCTTCTCCCCGGAGTTCTCTCTATCCAGAAGTCCTACCTATACTTCCTGCCTAGCTATTGCTTATTTAGCTTTTTATTAAACCAATCACAATGACATATCTTTACACGGTGTAATCAAATATCTCATAACATAGAAAAATGTCAGTGGTAAATTTTAGATGACAGATGGCATCATGTGGATGGATTGTAAAGAACTTTAACTTTGCTACAGATCAAAATGTTTCATAGCAAAATGTTAGAGAACACCGGTGTTTGCTGGTTTGTTTGTTAGCTTTTTATTGATTCTTTGTAGATTTCATATCATGCATCCCAGTCCCACTTCATGTCCCTGTCCTCTCTCCTCTGCCCTCTGCCCTTGCAACCTCCCCCACCAAACAAAATTTAAAATTAAAAACAAACAAAAAAATCTCAGTGTAAGTTGTAGTGTGACCCAGTGAGTCACACAGGGTACTGTTTAGTCCATACACCTTTACTTGTAAGTGTTCATTGCAACAAGCCATTTTGGTTTTGTTCTGCCACCCCATTGATACTTGACCCTCAGTGGGACTCCTCTTGGATATCCTGTTGTTGCCTAGTGTGATAGAGATCCTGTAGCTTTGGATCTGCAGATCAGGCCCCTTCACTTGCTTCAGCAGATCATAGATGAGGTGGATGTTGGGGTGGACTAATTCATAGCCCTGGTTCTGGGCCTGTGTCATAGCTGGGTTGGATTGCTCACCAGCTTTCTCTCATCCTCAACACCCAGGTGAGCTCTCCAGCCCTGTCCCAGCTAGTTTAACCACTACAGCAGGTAGCAAGGACCGGGATCAGTTCTGTTCTCACAACCTTGGATCCAGCTCACCTATGCTCACACCTCCAGGACCAGCTTCACTGTTTTGTCTAGGTGAGGTGCACGGCCCACTCTCCTGATTTCTGTAGTTGGTGAGGGGCAGGACCGGCTCTTCTGTTCTTATGCTTCCTACACCACCTCTCCTTCCTGCCACACATGGCAAGAGGTGGAGGGAAGGCATATTTCGCTCACCCAATCCACCACATGGCATATGAGAGAGGGCAGAGTCTGCCCTCCTTCTCTCACATCTACAGAATCAGCTCACCTGCAGAGTGATTTCTAGTGTGCTGCCCAGATGAGGTTCAGGGCCTGCTCTCCTGAGTGCTGCAGCTGGTGAGGGTCGGGACATTTCTTCCTAGTGCTGCAGCCAGCAAGGGGCTGGACCAATTCTGTACAGTACTATCCTCGCTGCTCTCAGTGGCAACGGTGTAGTGGACTTCACTGCAGATCTCACTCATGAGCAACAACAGAGCAACAACCCAGGCTAAGACAACACCATGGCCCCAGGTGGCAGCACAGGCCATCCAGATGTGTATGGCCCAACAGATGATGAGCACTTGGACACCAACATAGCCCTAGGTGTCAGCCCAGGCTCCGGACAACTGAGTGGCCCCTGGTGGCAACGTAAGTCATGGACATTCACACAGACCCCAGCTGCTGTTGGACCACAGACTCCAACATGGTCCTCGGCAGCAGCCTGAGCCAAGATGTTACCATGGCCCTGGTTGGCAACACAGTTCACTCACACTGGCATGGACGCAGCAGCAGTGTGGCCCCAGGTGGTAACCCAGATCCCGGGCATCCTCAAAACCTTTGATGACAACAGGAACTTTGGATAACAACATAGACCCTGACTGCAACAAGGCCACAAACCCAGACATGGCCCTGGTCACAGCCCAGGAGGGCTCAAGTTTTAATGTGAAAAAATTTAGCAAGAAATTCCACAGCTAAATAACAGCAGAATTTATCCTTAAACATTTTGAAGATTTCTATTTCTGAATTAAGCATTCCTCTATCTCCTGAGTCCTCTACTGGCCTTATTCTGCAACAAGCACTGTTGATCTAGCCTATTGTTGAAGCACTGTTCCATGTGTTAGTGATAAGGCAGAATATAGCAGTCAGGTCTCTCTTTCTCTTGGAGCTGGTAATACAAGAGAATGATGAAGATGGTGGCCTAGCCCATGAGTGAGGGCTCCAAAAAAGGATGCTAAGGACTCTACTGCTGCATGAAGTGAAGTATGAGTAGGAATCAGTGAATAAGAGAGTATCTCTGTAAAGAGCACTGGGTCCGAGTATCTGTGACTCTAAAAGAAATGTCTCTTACAAAATAGCCAGTGGCAATGATGTGCCACATAGGGCTGGCACTTAAGCCATACATGTTACATAACAGACACTTTGTTATCTTGACACATGAAACAAATAGCTTTTGAGAATGTAAATTCCAGAGAGAACTTCTAGGATTCTGGTCAAATGGCATCCCAAATCCATCCGTGTTGCCAGTACCCTAGAATTTTATTTTAATAGCTGGTTGCTTTTGAGATATCCTGTCTCTAGAAGTCTGGGTAAGAGATCTTGACTTGCCAGGATACGGGAAGGTTAACCACTCATTTTCCCTCGTACTGGATCCAGAAATAAGCCAGGAGATCTGCAATGGAGAAAGCTAAGATAATAAATTGGCCATGGTACCTACCTCTAACTGAAGTTTGCTGAAGTAGGAGAATTGAGTTCAAGACCAGCATGAGTCACACAATGAGACCTTGCCTCAACAATTACAGAAGGGAGATGGAGAAAATACACACACACACACACACACACACACACACACACACAAACAGAGAGAGAGAGAGAGAGGAGAGAGAGAGAGAGAGAAAGAGAGAGAGAGAGAGAGAGAGAGAGAGAGAGCTGAAGGAGAGAGGAAATTGGGAGAAGAATGAGCAAACAAGAAGCAAATAGAACCAGGCAAACTCACAGAAAAAGAAAATATTTCATAAATGCATATCATAAAACCTAGAGGGTTCTACTCACAGAACATTACGTAGAGCAAACAAGGAAAAGGTGCATACACTGAATGAACAACTCAAAATAAACATCTTCTCTGGACCAAGAGCTTGGAAAATGGGAGGATGTCTTTTAGTAAGAATCCAGGTGTTCCTCTGTCCAGTGACTGCCCAATGTGCAATATTAGTTGGGATCCACTCTACAATTTTTTTTCACAGAATTAATTATAATTTGTAGTCTTGCCCTGAATGGAAGGGCAACTAAATTTCCATGAGTACCCTTAGGTGATCTGGCTAAGGAGTCAAGAAGAGACTGAAAAGGTCAGCAGATTCTGCCTGAATGTAGACAGCTAGAGGGCATTAGCTTCTATATCTGATGAACTGAGAGGGAAATGACTATTTGCAAGTCTGAGGCAGCTGACTCATAAGGGAAGTTCTAATCAAACCTTTACTTGCAAGATTCTTTTAGCACAAACTTATCTAGGCATTGAACCACACCTTCAATGAGAAATTTCCCATGATGGAAGTAAGTATAAATGGTAAAGCCAATAAGGGACTCTCTGAGTACAGTGCAGCTCCAAGAAGAAACTGCTGACACCACTGACTGCAGAGAACAGTAAGAGCATTTATCTAAATTCGATATAAACCTGTCTTCTGAAGATTTAAATATTTAAGAGCTGAAAGAGAGTGGTCTCCTGGCAGAGCTCTGTTGACTGTTGATCGTTGTTTAGTAGAAAACCTAAGAGATCAGGAAAGGCTTGAGCACATCCTCTTAAAAGGAACAAAGGTTTGTTTATTTGTTTGTTTGTTTTTTCAGGAAGAACCAAAGAACAAATAAGCAAATTTCATTCACAGAACCAAAGAGTGGCACAGAAGAGGAGAAACCAAAGAGGAGAAAATAGTTGCCAGTAAAGTAGAACAAAGAAAAGACAAACCGTGGTAAAGGGCAATTATAATGTTACAGACCAAAGCATGTTTTCATTCTTCTCCAGAATTGAGGCTCCTAATAGGTTGTCCAATCGCAGTGATCAGCCCTAGACCTCTACATATGAACAAAAATAAATGGGCTCAGTAGACTTGCTTCTCTCTCTCTCTCTCTCTCTCTCTCTCTCTCTCTCTCTCTCTCTCTCCTCTCTCTCATATACATGTATAATAATAATGCATTACATAAATTATATTAAATAACAATAAATAAACTCATTAAATTATAATTGAATACCCCTAATGATTAAAGAGGTGGCTAATTCCAAAGAGAATGACTGGGTGTCATGGAAGAGTTGGATGGAGCAGAGCAAAGTTTTTAAGTGATACAAACACAGTACTCATGTAGTAAATTCTCAAAAATTAAAAAAATGATAATATTTAAGGGGAAAAGTAACAAATAAAAATACAATACTCAAATATACTTTTAAAACAAAATAATATGAAAAAAGAGAGCAAATATTAGGAAGAGCCAGAGATAGTAGTACATGTCTGTAATCTAGCACTCAGGAGGCTGAGTTCATGGCCAGGCTGGATTGTACAGTGAGACAGGCCAATATATAAGAGATGACAATAAGATATAATTTTAACAGTTACTTTTCCACTTGATTTTTATTCCAATAAAATGAATAGCAGAATTCTAAAACCAAAGGGAGAAAACTGCTTACAGTTACAAATGGCAAATAAACAAAGTTGTGTCAAGAATTCAGAGGCAGTCTAAGAAGAGAGCACCATATGATGGATTTATAATGACTTGCCAGGGTTTGGTTTAGGGAGTCCTACAAGCATGCTAAAAAGGCTACAGGATTGGACCTGGACCACAGAGAATATTACTCCACTAAGGAGTTTTTAGGTAAAGAAGCAGCCCACATTTGTTTTATTCTGAAATTTTAATTTAATTATTGTTGTTGTTTGTATGTGTGATGTATGTTTGGGCACATATATGTCAGAACATGCCTGTGGATGTGAAGGAACTGTTTCTCTCCTTCTCCTCTTACATGGGTCTGGGGATTGAGCTCAGATTCTCAGATATGCTAACATGAACATTTACTCCCTAATTAAATTTTACTAGGAGCTTCCAAGCACAGAAATCACTCTTACAGTCTAAAAACTGGATGCATCCATGGCCTTTAATTTTGAGAATAAGAACTTTATCTCCTAATACCTTGATATGGCAAGTGCAATAAGTTTGGAAAAGTTGTGCCTAATACCTTAATCTGTCTTAAATGTATGAGTTTTTCAAAATGCTTTGAAAAATATCATTTCATATTGACAATAGTCCTGTGAGCTAGGAGGCAGACTTAGAACACTAACTCTTGTTTTACATGAAAAAAAACCAGAGAATTACGCAGCAACATGACTCAAAAGATATTTGCAAATCACTTTTTCTTACTTTTTTTTCCGATTCACTTTATCCCTGATGAAAATGTTGACAGGGCCAATCTTGGACAGGTCTATAACAAATACTCACAACTGCAGTGAGTTCATGAATGCAAGGCTATGTCCTGTCCAGAAGATATTTTTGTTGCACATCCCTCCATTCTCTGGCTCATATATTCCTTCAGCCCTCCTTCTGTCCTGTTTTCTGGGCCTTGAAGAGGACGGTGTGGCTGTCCCATTTAGCAAGTACTCAATGATCACTTATAACACAGAACTTTGACCAATAATGTCTTCTTTCATTAACTTCCATCCACTTCAATAAGAAACTTTCCTAGGAAAGGCTGAGCACAGCACTAATCTATGATTACACATATAAGCATTTAGAAGACTTAATAAAAATAAATTTAGCCAGGCATTGGTGGTGCACGCCTTTAATACCAGTACTTGGGAAGCAGAGAAAGGTGGATCTCTGAGTTTGAAGTCAAAACGGTCTACAAAGTGAATCCCAGGACAGCCAGGGTTACACAGAGAAACCCTGTCTCAAAATATTATTTATATTAATAATAGTAATAAAAGCTTCCCAGGAAAATAACAAACTCCACTTTAACTGCATCACTATTCATTTTACATTGTACCCTCTGCACATACGCTAAGACACATACAGGGAGAAAGACAGACAGGAATGTAGCAGGAATCTTCAAAAGTTCTTATTAATAAAATCAAACCTGAGGCCAGTTATTGGGGTGAAATGCTGGAAGGTCAGAAAGACAGAACAAGCCACAGCTAACCTCACCTGGCCAACTTCTCAGCTGGTCTTTCTTCCTCAGACTGGATGCTTCTGTGTCCTCATCCCAATGGCTCTCAGCTGAACTGCTACTCGAAAACCTGAAGCTTAACCAGCCAAATGCTTCTAGTTTCTGGTCTTCACGCCTTATATATCTTTCCTTTCTACCATCACTCCCTGGGATTAAAGGCTTGCTTTCTGGGATTAAAGGCGTGAGTCACCATGCTTGGCTGTATCCTTGAGCACATGGGTCTCTGCCTCTGGAATGCTAGGATTAAAGGTGTGAGTGCCACCATTTTCAGCCTTTGTATCTAGTGGCTGTTCTGTCTCTGATCCCAGATAAGTTTATTAGGGTACACAATATTTTGGGGAACACAATACCACCACACAGGAAGAGACAGAGGCACAAAGAAAGAAGGAAGGAGGGAAAATCCAGGGGCTGGAGACTTGACATACTGGGTAAAAGCGGTAACTACTCTTGCCAAGAACTGGAGTTTGGTTACCATCACCCACATGGCAGCTCAGCTTCAGCAGCTCTGATAATCCTCTTCTGGCCTCTAAGGGCATTGTTTGTATGTAAAAAGATATGCATGAAGGCAAAATGCACATAGACATAAAATAAAAAAATAAATCCATGTTTAAAAAAACCTTTTCAAGGACAAATATTCAAAACTCATTTCTTACAGTCTCTAAAACAGAGTGCTAAGCTGCTCAATCTTGTGTGAAATACGTGTTTTAAAATTATCTTTTAGTAAGACTTTTGAATTATGTAGCATTCCATTTTCCTTTAGAGCCCCCCAGTAATCTCACTAGAGACCTACTAGTTGCTCTCAACTATACATGAGTGAGGGAACAATGTACAGAAATGTTCACTACATTTTTCTCCATGCAATGAAGATAAATTCTTCTGGGATTCTTCTGAAAATAAATCTTGAATTGTTTCGGATTAGTGCCAACTAAATACCAGTATAAACACTGATGAAGTGGAAAGTCTGCCTATACCTCATTCCCCACCTTTTCATGAAATATGACTGGTGCTATCTCCAGGGATGGGAAAATAGATGGCAGTCCATAGCAGATAGCTTGACTGAAAACAGTGATTTTTTTTTCAAATCGTTCCTCTACATGATCTATGAGTGACAAGAGATATCTGTGAATGTGATGGCCTCATAGAATGACATGATCACATACTTCAATTTGGTATATGCAGTTAAAATTTGGATACTTGGGATATTTGGATGAGAGAAAAAACTAAATAATAATAAAAATAAAAAATCTGGTCAGAACACTGAAAGAAAGCTTAGATAATGAAAAATACAATGTCAATTGAGGGATTAAGAAGAAGAATCCACTTGCATCAAAGGAAAAAAGATTTAATGAAATCACTCCTAGTAGTTAAGGCAGAAATGATAGATCGTAAAGAGGTTTCAGATGTTATGAAGTAGCACACATCAGCAAGGGGCTGACAAAATTGGAATACCCTTTATGAAGATTACTTAAGTAGGACTGTGCATGGTAGACTAGAGGGATGAGACAGATAGGAGAGCCAGTTATGAAGTTACAGTGATGATGAAGCTGGGAGTTAATGAGGCCAGAATCTAGGGCAATGGCCATAAGACTGGAAAGACAAAGATAAGTATGAGAAACATGTGGGAGATGGACCCCAGTGGTTTTGCAGCAACTCCAAACAATTATAGTAAAAAGGCCCTGAATTACAAAAGAACAAACTCTACTTTCTTACCTAAAGTGCTGATAATAAATCTATCAATATTGGAGAACTGTCAGTACCTAAATTCAACAAGACCTATTATTTAATACCATCAAATAGTCATTACAGAATCTGAACATTAACTCCAAGAATATATATTAAATTTTAATAAGTTCTAATCACATTTCTAGGCTCTGGGAATATAACATCAATGAACAATATAGGCATTAATTCCTTGTCCATGCACTTTACCATATAAGGGAGAGAGACATGTAATGCATTCACTAATAAGTGCAGCAGTATACATTTCATGTTAAAGGTAGAATCTGTAGAGGAATAAACTGATGAAGAATAGTGAGGACCAGATTATTTTTTTAAAAATGTGATTTCTTATAAAGCATACAGGGGTGGGCTCCCAAAGTGCAATTCATATGGGCTGAATAAATAAATCATGTGGGTAGAGAAGTCAAGAGATTTTAAAACAGGCATTGCTAAATACAGAGAAGGCAGCATATTAGAAGCAGGGAAGGTTGAAAACTTCCAGTAGTCAGCATTTAGAGATGCCTCAGTCTAACTGTGCAGGGCATTATGGAACCCTATAATAACTTGTGCTTCACATTTTACTTTATAAAAGAAAGAGTTCAAGTGAAGTGTTTCATACAAAGGAATGACAAAGATTGACTTACGTCCTACAGGATGGACCAATCTGCTGTGAACAATGAATAGCATATAGTACAGACAGCAGTCAGGGGATCAATGAGAAGTAATTACAAAAATAAGCGATATTGGGAGGAGTCAGAATTGATCAGGGGCTGTGTGTTAAATAATAAGAAAAGAAGTTCTTCTGGTTGGCATTGTTCATAACCAAACTATATAAGGACAAGTAGTTGAGCATTAGGTTGACTTTAAATTATAGTGTTAAGCCACACTTCCCTGGCCATTGGTCAGTGATTTAGTATCCAAAGGTGTAGTCTAACCATGATTAAACTATGCCAGTCAGTGTGGGCATGACTACCCTAAACTACCTCTATTCCCAAGGGATTCCACAACAATTAGGATGCACATCAGATTCCCTAGCTAAATAATCTTATACCTTTAAAAGTCTCCTACCCAGTTTTCACATTTACTACAAGCACATTCAACTGAATTATATGAAGAGCATGACATGCTACCTGGTATATAGAGGAACAGTGTCTGTTCTAAGGCTTTTTAAAATGATAAACTTACTTTAAAGTTTAAAAATTAAAGTTGCCAGTGTCATGACAATGACCTGAATGTTAATGAATGAACTGTAGATAAGTGTACTTAAAGAGCCAGTGCTGACCACTCTATGATCCGAGGAAAAAAAAGAGTGTTTAGAAGGCAAACTGTAAAATACAACACACACACACACACACACACACACACACACACACACACACACACACGTGCACACATGTAAAATGGAGAGTAAGCAATTTGTAAATTTTTATTGACTGCAATCATATACTTAAGGAACAGCTAAAGAGTATATTTTGTGGTTAATAGAAAAAGATATAGAGCAGATTTATTACTACAGAAATATTTATTTGGAGTCCAGGCAGGTTAGGTATTCAAGTAGGTACCTTCCATCATCTTTCACTCAGAACATGACTCAGAAATCTAGACAGAGACTATGGAGTTGCTATTTGCAAACTCTGACTATTAGGCACGAGCTGACTAATGGGGCAAGAATAGCAATGCCAAGGAATCAGAAGTCAACCTAAAACAATTTATCTCCATTAATCCAAGTCTAAAGTCAATGCAGCTATAGCCCAAGGGGAGGGCAGAGGAGTGCAAACAGAGTTCTAGCATGCTTATTCTAGTCACAGATATGAAGGATTCTGGATTTGTGGTGTTAATCCTTGCATGGCAAGAGTTAAATTATTAGGAATAAGACTTCTGTAGTGAAGTCAATGGAACTGTAGTTTCAAAACTATGAGCAGAATTGTCTTTGTAATTTTTCTTTTGTTGTTGTTATTGTTTTGGTCTCCGTTGAAGGCACAGCCATGAAGACATGTAAGAAAAATTGTAGTTTTATGACAAATGGAGCAAAATGAATGTCCAAGAGACCAGAAAATATGTGGGTAACTATAAATAAGGAAGAGAAATGGAAAACTGTAAAGTTATTTATAATATTTTAGTTTGCTTTTTTAAAGCTACGGATGTATGACTTTGTGACTAGTATGACCTTGAACCCATACAATAAAAACACTGGTAGATATTTTAAGACAAAATTGGCATTGAAAACATGGACTTAACATGACCATTGCATTAGAAGCAGGAAATACCTTTGACAAAATAAAACACCCCTCATGATAAAAGTCCTGAGAGAATAAGGACAAAAGAAACAAAGCCCAGCATAATAAACACAGTTTACAGTAAGGCCACACCCAACATAAATCTTAATGAAAGTAAATTCAAAGCATTTCCACTAAAATCAGGAACAAGTCAAGGTTGTCTACTCTTTCCATACTTATTCAATATAGTATTTAGAGTACAATGAAGTGTTAGCTAAAGCAATAAAGCTGAAGATCAAAGAGACAGAAATAGGAAATGAAGAAGTCAAAGTATCTTTATTTGTAGATGATATGGTTATATAAAATTGACCTTTAAATTTCCACCAATAAACTTCTACAGCTGAAAAACACTTTGTAAGCAAAGTATTAGGATACAAAATTCACACACACACACACACACACACACACACACACACACACACACACAGTAGCTTTTCTAAATAATTTCTAAATGACAGAGTGAGAAAGAAATCAGAGAAACAATACCTTTCAAAATAGGCTAAAAAATATGCTTTGGTGTAACCTAACCAAGCTAGTGAAAGACTTGTATCATAAAACCTTTAGACATTGAAGAAAGAAAATGAATAGCATGTCAGAAAATGGAAAGATAATGCATGCTCTTGGATTGGTAGGGTTAATATAATGAAAATAGCCATCCTACCAAAAACCAGCCTACAGATCCAGTACAATTCCCATCAAAATTCCAACACAATTCTTTACAGATTATGAAAGGACAGTTTTCAGCTTCTTGTGGAAACACAAAAATGCCAGGATAGCTAAAATACTAAGAGAACTGCTGGCAGTTTCACAGCCCCCAATCTCCAATTGTACTAAAGAGGTATAGGACTAAAACTAGCACTATATTGGCACAAAAACAGACATGTTGATAAATGGAACCAAACTGAAGTCCAAGACATAAGTCACACACCTTTGGACAGATGGATTTTGAGAAAGGAGACAGAATACACACTGGGAAAAAAGAAAAGACAGAATCTTAAAATATTGGTACTTTCAAACAGAGTGGCTGTATGTACAAGAATACAAATAGACCCATACATACCATGCACAAAACTCAACCCCAAATGGATCAAGAACCTCAACATAAAGTCAGATAGCCTGAATCAGTTAGAAAAAGAAAAATGTGGAGAACAGTCTTGAACTCATTGGCATAAGAAAAGACGTTCTGAACAGTAGCACAGGCACAAAGAACAACAATTAACAAATGGGACTTCATGAAACTGAAAAGCTGCTGTATATACTGACTGACACCATCATTTGGAAAAAACAGCAGATGGCAGAATGAGAAAAGATTTTATCAATTACACATCTGATAGAAGACTAATATCTGAAATATGTGAAGGACTAAAATCTCTGAACATCAAGACAACAAATAACTGAACTAAAAATGGGTTACAGATCTAAAGAGAGTTCTCAAGCAATGTAGCTCAAGTGGCTGAAAAGCTCTTAAAGAAATGGACCAACACCCTTAAGCATCAGGGGGTTGCAAAACGCAACAACTTGGAGATTTCATTTTCTCATCAGTCAGAATAGCCAAGACCAATAAAACAAATGACAGTTTAGGCTAGCAAAGACATGGGGTAAGGGACATATTCATCCATAAGTGGTGGGAGTATAAATTGATACAGCCACCTTGGAAGTCAGTGTGGCAGTTCCTCAAGAAGATGGGAATAGATCTACCTCAAAATCCAGCTCCACCACTCTTGGGCACATAATCTAATGATTCTATGATGTATACCAGAGACACTTGTTCATCCATACTTCTTGCTGCTATACCCATAATAGCCAGAAATTGGAAACAGCCTAGATATCCAAAATGGAATAAAGAAAATGTGGTATATTCAGACAACAGAATATTACTCAGATTATTTTTAAATCATGAAATCTGCAGGTTAATGGATAGAGCTAGAAAATCATCTTGAGTAAGGTATCCCAGACCCCAAAAGGCAAATACGGAGTGTATTGGCTTATATGTGGATGTTAGCTGTTAAGTCTCTGATAATCAGGCTACAATCCATATAACTACAGAGGTTAGGTACATAGTAAGTGATTATGGAGAGGGAAACATCTTCCCAGAGAGGGAGATAAGATAGAGAACACAGGGAGGAACAGCTCAAACTCAGTACCATTTGAAAGTTGTATGGACACTTACTACAGTAGAGCTTTTTAAAAATATATGTACATATATATAAATAAATCTAAATGAAATCACCAAGTAACAGGGGAGATAAACCCCAACTAGATAACTTTTGCCCCCCTTGAAACTTTCAATGCCAAGAAGTTTTTGGCCAAAGGAGCATGGAATCTCTCAAACACTCAGGCTACTGCCCTGGCTGTAGGTTGCTCTCTGCAAACTGATGGGAAGGCCTTATTGCTGAAGATAATACCTACAAAACATATTGAACTTGTGCCTTACAAGGTTTTTCACCCCTAAAGACTAGTGCTCATGGTACTGGAAAGTACTCTACAGGCTACTTACCAGAGGTGAACATCAAACCACATACAAACCCTCCAATCCCCAATAGTGACCTGCCTGCAAGATATGCTGGTGTAACAGTAGCACAACAGTTGTGAAAGTCACTAAGCACTATCTGATTAGATCCAAGGCCCACTCCATGAACTGGAATCCATGTCTGACACTGCCCCGATAGCCAAGAACCTGAGACAAGGTTGGCCACGGAGGTAGGGGAACTCAAACACTACTTACTTACCGTTCTGCTAACAGAAGACAGCAATAAAATGACTCCTAACAACATTGACTGGGGTCTGGATCAGCCATCATCAGAGAAGCTTCCTCCTGCAGCAGATGGGAACAAATGCAGAGTCTTTCAGTGAGACAATGTACAGAGGTTCCAAAACTTGGAACACTCAGCCCTTAATTGGATGTCTACATCAAATACCACCTTCCAGGTTCAGGAAAATGTAAAGAAGAGGCAGAACGATTGTAAGAGTTAGTGAGGATGGAAGACATCAAGGAAACAAGGTCTTCTACACCCAACAGGAGTGATGCACATAGAAACTCAGAGACTGTGGATGCATACATAAGGCCTGCGCAGGTCTAAGCCAGATGAGGTCCCAGCACTGAGAGGAAAAGTGAACAGAAACCCCACTCCTATCCCAGATGCTATCTACAGTTGATAACTATGCACCAAAAATT
Source organism: Peromyscus nudipes (assembly GCA_902168325.1). Classification (NCBI taxonomy): domain Eukaryota; kingdom Metazoa; phylum Chordata; class Mammalia; order Rodentia; family Cricetidae; genus Peromyscus; species Peromyscus nudipes. The sequence continues at coordinate 14,411 of CABHPH010135039.1, read as the reverse complement.
CATTTGTTCCAAAGGAGCCTTATTGGGTATACAAACCACACTTAAAGGCAGGCGCTAAGCCTGGCAGTTGATGCCCCAAATGAAACAAACTCACTGTAATTTTTTTTAGTTTTATTGTCTCTTAACACTTTGTCTGGGCATTTTTTACCTTAGACGTTTTTGCTAATATATTATTGTTTCCAATCTTGTGGTTTCAAGGGATTTCTGTACCCCTCTGTCTGTATGCTCTTCTTGTGAGTTTTCTTTGGCTTTTATTTTTCCTATTGGTTTGCTGTGTCCTATTTTGGTTTTGTTTCATTTTACTTTATTTTTAGATGTCTATTTTCTTTCTAATGGGAGAGAGAGAGAAAGTGTGTGGGTTTTGGTGGGTGTGTAGGTGTTGAGGATTTGAGAGAAGTTTGGAAAGGAAAAATTATAATTAGAATGAAATGTATGGGGAAAAGTACTTTAAATTTAAAAAAAGAAAAAGTAAATATGAGTCTACCAAATGTGCCAGCCAATCATCTACCACCCAGAAATATGTAAACAGCCCTTTACTACACATTTTCAGTAAAATGCTTTCTCCTTAGGTCATAGTATAATGTAACAGCTTAGTTATTCCATTATAACAAAAATTATTTACTATGATTTTTCAGTTAATACCATAGATCAGAGACTCTAGTACTACTTTATGTGTTACAATGCTTTAACCAGTTTTTAATAAAATGAATACGGTCAATTATTTTTACCCATTTGCTTCAAGTCTATTCTTTTTGTAGTGTCTATGTGTGTATGTGTGTGTGTGTGTGTGTGTGTGTGTGTGTGTGTGTTCATATGTGTGTATATGTGATAATATCTAGGTCAAAGTTAGATATTTTCCCATTGATGTTTTTAGAGATATGTACGAAGGAGAATGTTAAGAATGTGTTGTTATTTCAAATGGTAATATGGGATATGTTTTTTGGCAAATATGTTTTACACATTTATGCAGCTATATATTTGTATTAGCCAATGAGTTATAATTGACACACAATGAAATCCTTATGTTTTCTGTGCTTTGACACCCTACACATATCACAATTAGCAGACTGGACAAGCACCTCAGATCCCAGGGTTGTTTTCCTGTAACACAATCTCCCTGCATTCCCTCCATTTTAGGTTACATTTTAATTTACTGAATGAAGCTCCTACCTGTTATTGTCAATTGCGAAGATAGACATCTCCCTTAAAACTGCGAGTAGCGTTTGCCTATGGAGCCAAAGAGAATATTTAGAAGGCAATTGGGGCAATGCCATTGTAGATACATAACTGCAGTAAGTTCCCCACCTAGGACCTAAGCCTCCTTAACCACATAGGTTTTTTTGTTTTTGTCTGCTTGTTTATTTCTTCTTGATTTTATAGTACTAGGCATGAAGTCTCTCCTGTGTGTTGGTCTGGGATCCAATCAGAGAGCAGTTGTTTAATCTCACAGCAATCATGCCACTGTATCACCACTGGGCGCATCTCAAATGACAGTTCAAGTTTCCAGTTGTTAAAGACTGCTGAGATCCTTTCTCATCCAGTAGCCTGTACAGCACCTTCAAGAATATGAGAGTTGCCTAGTGGTGGTGGTGCACACCTTTAACCCCAGCACTTGGAAGGCAGAGGTAGGTGGATCTCTGTAAGTTCAAGGCCAGTCTGGGCTACAGGGTGAGTTCTAGGAAAGGCGCAAAGCTACACAGAGAAACCTTGTCTCAAAAAAACAAAAGAAGAAGAAGAAGAAGAAGAAGAAGAAGAAGAAGAAGAAGAAGAAGAAGAAGAAGAAGAAGAAGAAGAAGAAGAAGAAGAGAGCTACTCAGCATGGAAGAAGCTACCAGCTTAGTCCCTGCTTGGTTTCTTTTTATTGTCAAGGAAATTGCATGGTGTCTTCAGCACTTAGATATTTTAAACTACTTCTGATTGGCAACCAAGAGTAATGTCCAAAGCTAGTATTGGTTTGGCAGTTTCCGTGACCCACAGTCCATAACAATACATCTTGAACCTGTGATTAGGGCTTTTGATTAACAACCCTTAGCCATCAGCAGCAGCAGCAGCAACAGGAGCAGCATTCAGTCATGCAGGATATCATATCACCTGTCAACTGTTTCATTTTTTTTTAATTTATGTCCCCTAATTGGCCTATAATGTAATGAACTTTAATACGACTTTTTCACATAATCTTGCTTTGATTAATTCTCCCCCATTTTCGTTTCTACATCATCCCAAACTCCATCACTGTTCAAGCCTTTCTTTCCCCAATATGCTCTCCTATGTACTTCATATCACAGATGTTCTACTGTCTCATTACTTTAATACATCTACACCTTCGTGGCCTTTCCAGAATATTAGTGTTGACTTCTCCTTTCAGCAATAGGACATTGTGATGATGTATTGTGTCCCCCAATATACTGTGTCCCCCAATAAAATCTATCTGAGGATGAGAGGAAAAAGCCAGCCACTATAGTAAACATAGAAGTCAGGCAATAGTAGCACACATGCCTTTAATCCTATCACTTGGGAGGCAGGGATCTGTCTGGATCTCTGTAGGTTCAAGGCCACACTGGGAACAGAGGCAGGCATTGGTGATGCATGCCTTTAATCACAGCACTAGGCATAGAGGTCTGGAGTTCTGTACAGACAAACAGGAAGTGACAGAGCTGGGTAGGAAGAGGAAGTGATGTAGCTGGGCTGAGAGAGCAAATGAGAGAACAGAACAGTAAGGCATAAGGTGTGGGTGTACAGGAAGTAGCTCTTTTTGGAAACTGAGGTGTCAGTGAGGTGAGGTTAGCTTGTGGCTTTTTCCTATCCCTCTGGTCTCTCTCAGGCTTTAACCCCAATTTCTGGCTCCGTGTTTTTTATTTAAGAAGACCTTTTAGCAATTAGTCTACAGGACATCATCTGGTACAGACCCATGTAGTCCTTCTCCATGCTACTTCAGTCTCTGTAAGTTCATACAGCTTTGCTAATGTTGATTTAGAAGGCCTTGTTTTCCTTGAGGCAGGGGGAGGGACTTGGATCTGCCTCTAATGAATGTACCAGGTTCTGCTGACTCCCCATGGGAAGCCTTACCTTCTTGTAGGAGGGAATGGGGGGTAGGTTTGGGAGGAAGGCTAGAGGGGAGGGAAGAGGAAAGAGAGGGATCTGTGATTGGTATGTAAAATCGATAAAAAAAAATTTCTTAATAAAAAAACTTTAAAAAAAAGAAGGAAGGCCTTGTTTTCTTGGGATTTTCCATCCCCTGTGATTATTACACTCATTCTGCCTTCTCTTCTGCAGAGGTCCCTGAGCCCTGAGGAGAGGGATTTTATGGAGGCAGTCCACACAGGGCTGAGTGTTCCAAGGTTTCTCACTCTCTGCATATTATCTGGCTCTGGGTCTCTGTATTTGTTCCCATCTGCTGCAGGAGAAAACTTCTCTGATAATGGCTGAGCAAGTATAGCAGAATAAGTATAGCAGAATGTCATTAGAATCAGTTTATTGCTATGATCCCCGAATAGAACAGTAGTGTTTGATTTTTACCCCAGGCCTCCGGGCTATCTAGTCACAGGTATGTGGTCATCCAGCTGAAGCTGGATATGGGTTACATCTCGTGGAGTGAGCTTTAAGTTGAGTCAGATATTGGTTGGTTACTCTACTCAAACAAGCTTTGTGCCATCATTGTACTAACATATCTTGCAGGCAGGACACCACCGAGGATCAAATGTTTGTGGCTGGCTTTGTATCTATATTTCTCTTTCATTGGCATACAGAGTGCCTTCTGGTACCAAGAACATCATCCCCTAGGGGTAAGGTTCTAGGAAGTCACTCGCTCAACTTCTCCTTGCTCAGTGAGTTGTGTAGATGTTAGTTTCAGCAATAGGGCCTTGCCATCAGTTTGGGGAGAGCAACTTATAATCATGGCAGCAAACTATGTTCTTTAGGAGTTTCCATGGGCCAACTCATTTTCTTGATAGTAGTCATTTTCACTAGAGTGAGAAAGAATCTTAAAGTAGTTTTAATTTGCATTTTATTGTTGTCTAGTAATGTCAAATAATATTTAAAAGTATGTATTAGGCATTTGCATTTCTTCTTTTAGAAATTCTCTCCTTTTTAAAAAAAATTATTTGACCATGTTTTGTTCTGCTCTGCCAAACCTTCCCAGACCCCTCCTACATCCCTAACCACCTACATTCTTTCTCTCACTGTCTCTATTAAAACAAGTAAACAAATAAACAAAACAAAAAACAAAGAAAATAACATAACACAAAAAATACCAAACAAACAAATAAAAAACATGAAGTACATTTTGTGTTCACCAACTACTCCTGGGCATGGGACCTGCACTGATGTATGGTTTATGTACCCAGTGACACTCCATTGGAGAAAACCAATTTTTCCTTTGCTATCAGGTATAAATATCTGTTCAGATCCAAAGTCTATTTTTTGATCATTTATTTTCTCATTTTTTAGCCCTTAAAGATACAGCAATATTCATTCACTCTACTTACAATAGCTGGAAAATGGAAACAATCTAAATGTCTTTCAATACATGATTGGATAATGAAACTGTGGTATATGTACAATGGAGTACTATACAGCTATAAAAAATGAAATCAAGGAATTTGTAGGTAAATGGATAGAACTAATAAGTATTGTTTAGTGAGATAACTCAGACCAACAAATGCCAAATGGTCTCTCTTATCTATAGTTCCAAGTGCCAAATATTCAGATAAAAGTTTAGAACCTGCAGTAACCACATAAAAAATGAAAGTAAAATAGGGCCATAAAGGGAAGTTAAGGAGCAGACTAGTAGAATATAGAAGGTAAGAAGATAGGTATGGGGGAAATGGGGCGTGTTTTAATTAGGGTAGGAGAGAGAGGCCAATACAGAAGGAGAGGGAGGGATGTAAGGAGGAAGGACAAATAACACAAGGTATATAATGAAGCTTCAAGGAATCATAATGTTTTATTTTTTTTTAATTGTGTGTGTGATCTGAAATAAGCTATATCACTTGAACTGACAATATTTCCCACAGGAGCTGTAGACCATCTAACAAAACTCCTAGTCCCAGGCATGAGAAACCCCCATTTAAGTTGCTGGTCATGACAATGAGCTCCAAAACAGTACGTACTATTGCTTTTGCACTTGGTTGCATCACGGAAGTGGAAGGTAAGTCCCTATTCCAAAGATGCAATGCACTTCAGACACAAGATTAAGGAGTTTTGAACTAGAGCTAACCTGAAATCCTCCTTCCTGTGATGTAGCTTCCATCGTACCAAAAGCTATTGTGTAACCTGCCAAGGGAGGGAAAAATCAATAGATTCATCTACCCGTGATGCCTATGAACTTCATTATCACCGTGGCAAGACATCTCTTAAGATGTAACAATAAAACTCATATCTTGGTGATAACCAAGAGCAATGTAATTGGATTCAAGGTCCACTCACCTGGAAGGAAATTATGCCAGGTACTAGAAAGCTAGCCAGTTACACAGGGTCAGTGAGGTCATGGGTCTTAGAAGAGAACCTACTACTATGGCCTCATTATTCTTACCCAGTACCACATTACCCTTATCCTTATCACATTACCCGCACAAAAAAAAAGATAGGCAGAAGTATCAAAGAAGCTTACAATGGCAGTAGTCAGGGACTATTATAGAAAACCATATTTGGTATAATGCAAAAATAATCATGGGGATCCCAAACCTAGTGGATAAATCTGTAAACCCACAACTCCTGCACCCAAGTCTCAGGGAACATCACAGAAAAGGAAGTGAAATAATTGTAAGATTCAAAGGACCGGAAAGTCTGCTGTGAGATCGTGTCTCCTAGAAATGACAGGGAGGCTGTACAAGTGATACATCAAGAATGTGGCTGCCTGAACAAGACCCAAACAGTTACAATACTCATAGAAATGCTAACACAAAAAGGAGAAATCTTGTGTGATCCCATCACTCTACAAAGAACAAGAGGCAGCTAATGGAGGCTGAGAGGGAGAGAATTAGATTCTCCCAGGATGCGCCCCTCAGTGTTTATACAATACACAGTGGTTATGAAATCACTTATACAAAAGAAACACCAAGTCAATTCAGCAAGTTGTATTTATATATTTATTCATGTGTGTTTATATAATAATAATAATGAAAGAAAAAGAGGCCATCAGTTTAAGTAAGAGAGTAAGACGAGGGATTATTATAAGGGTTGGAGAGAGAAGACACTGGAGGAGTTTTAGGGAGGGAAAGGAAGGGGGAAGTGATGTACTTATAGTTTAATAAAGTTTTAAATGTCCACAAATAGTTAAGAAAAGTAAAATAATAATAATAATAATAATAATAATAATAATAATAATAATAACCAAAAAATGAGAAGGGGAGTCAGATTGTTCACAGGAGCCAAATTCAGGGCTTTAAAATGTACCAAAAATATTCAAAAATTTTAAGTATATCTCAGCCAGTGAAAATACGCTTTTGTTTTTGTTGGTTTGTTTTTTTTTGCTTGCTTCTGTAGTTTGCATTATGAAACTGATAGATTTATTTTAAATGTGCTTCTTTTATGTTGCATGCTGTCTGTTATCCCTTTGAATTCTTCTGATGGGATACAGCACTTCTCTACATCTCCCAAGGTAATGAGTCTCTGCTTTAAGCCTTGGGGAGATCATTATTAGTGGAATAAATGCTTATCTGTTGTTACCATGTGCCATTTAGCACACACAGGGTTTTGTTCAGGAGGGTGATGTGAGCAGACATTTCACAGGCACACCACTCTTCCATCACCTAGTGAGAAGATATAAAAATAATGAGGTCATTATTTACTGTATGGTTTAAGGAAACTGAAAAGACTACAGAAAATATAAGAAACACAAATACATGAGCTCTTGTAGACTCGTCAGCCATGACTGAATATGCTAAACCTGAAAGTCTCACTTCGGTTATTCAAATGTTTGATTTACCACACTTTCATGCTAAATGTAGTCTTGGAATCTCAGGCAAGGATGAAGTTTTGAATACTTCTTCCATGTGCTTTCTGTGGTAGTGGGTCATGAACAAGTTGTACAATCTGACCTGCAACAGACATACAAATGTAGGATCTTGATTCCTGTGTTCAGCTAGACAAGGCTTCAGTACAGCCTATATTAAATCAGTTTCCCTTTGATTCTTTACATCACATATTAGCATTTTAAGTTTAATTTGGTTTAATGGAAATTTATTCTCTGATTTATGTGAATCAAAGATCTTAAACTGACTGCTTCAATCCTTACTTTATAAAGGGCTCCAAGATGTCCTTTACTGTTTCTCTGTCTTCAAGGATGACCTTGACATTCTTTTCAAAATCATTTAACCTTAACAAAATATACTTAAGTGACAAGGACTGAGGTGAAGTAATGAAAGCATACTAATCCATACTATGCATATGCTACTTTTCTCACAGCATAGAAGTTACATAAGAAAAGATATTTTATTTACATTAACAGCTCTGTTCCAAATCCTTCCTTAAGATACTTCATATTACCGTGAATACTTTAACAAAATAAAATGTGGACTGTATAATTTATAATTTGTAATTTAAAACACTCTGTGCATTGCATGTTTTCTGAAATTTATTGTTTGTTATTTCTTTCAAATTGCCTCATTAACACACAGAAAAATGTTTGTATCTTTCTATTTTAAGCATACTTTGAGGCAATATCACTTTTCTGATACCTGAATATCTTACGTATTTATTTTCCAAAAAATGTGTTGAATTACATTAAAATAAACCCAACTGATTAATTTGCTTCAAATAAGGGATAAAAATAAATTCTACAGTGCAAGTAATTTACCACTCAAAATCTTTACTTTCAGTAGTTCTGAAGATCCATGTATAAAGAGAGAAATTAAAATTTGAAAAGAAACCATAAATCCATCCAGGTTCCTCAAAGCCTCTATTCTTCCACTCAGGAAATGAGGGTGATAATCATAACTCTTGGGATGTCACAACTACTCTAACTGTCCATACACTGTTTTGACGGGAAAAAAATGGATAAAACAATGGCTGGAGCAAATGGGCTCTGACATATGGAATCCCAAATTATGAACTATGTTTTACTTGATTCATGTACATAATATCCTAAAAAATACCCTCCTTTACCCAATGATGCAAAAAAGGCATCATTAATATTAAATTATGTTAGCATCAAGATTAACATATATGCAAAATATGTACCCATTTGCTAAGTATATTATTTTGTTTCTATTACATCTCAAGATAGATATTTCAGTTGATGAGAGTTTTTAAGTCATGCAAGAATTATTAAATTTTGGAAATAATTTGTATGTCTCTTTTTGATCACTACTATTCTGAGGCACCAAAAGATTTCACAGCTGCTATGACAACCAAGGATTTGCTGCCTTTAGATTCTTGTTCCAATCCCTGAAGAGTTTTCAGTCATATATAGGAATAATTGTGTTACATCCTTTTAATCGTGGTCTAGCCAGATAGCTAGTCATAGAGATAAAAATAACAGAAACTAACATTTTTGTGAAATATGAAATAAAGTCTGGAACAATGAAATCACATATGAAAATTAAAGTAAAATTGTATAGTGTACAAAATAAATTTATAAGAAATATTAAATTTATTTCATAATCTAAGATGCAACTCATAATTTAAGAAGTCACATTATAATTTTAAGAGAAACACAAGCATGAATAAATAATTTCCTTATAATTATGATAATCATTGGAGCTTAAAGCACATGAAACAGGCATTTATTATAAATTGTTTCTACATGAGACAAATATTTTAGAAAGTAAACTGTAAACATTTTCATATTGCATTGCCAAGTGGAGTAACCTGTGGCATTTGAAGCTATTTTGAGTCGCTTTTATAGTGAGCCTTCAAATCATAGCACATAAAAAAGTTATGGCACCGTCAAGGACAGCGCAATTCTCTTGGCATCCTCATAAAGGGAGCAGAAAGGCAGCCTCTTTGTTGGACACTTAGGCTGGGTACAACTAGGAGAGAAAATGAAGAGAAAAAAAATTAAAACCCAACAAAGCTTTGCTGAGCTTTGGATTCTAGGGTCAATGACTCTATTTTTTTTTTTTCCATATAGCACTCTGATTTGAGACCTGCCGGATTTCCAAACATTAAGAAATGTCTCATTCACTGACATGCTGTGAATATTCTACAGAGGCACTTCCTTGAAGGTGAGATGAAACCGGAAAGGCATTGTCTTTTGCAGAGCTCCTCCTGTGGTAGTGCCAACCCTTAGCCACAAGGAAATGGAAATCAGGCCCCTCCCCTACAAACTGACTGAAGTTTCTACTGAGCAAAGAAGTGAAAGCATATTTCATTAACTCTATTTTAAAGAGAGTATGTGAAAGCTACCCCCTGGCCAGTTTGTTTGCCGGGTTCCTGCAGTTTGCCTCTCTCATTAGATATTTGTGAAAATTAAAAGATATATAAGGAACGATTGGATAACAAATTGGTTTATAAAAATTTGCAACTATTCCCTTTCTGACAGTCTTACCTCATCTATAAGCTATTAAGAGTTATATTCATATTTTTTCTCTTATTAATTTTTGGTAATTTCATACAATATATCTTATCATATTCTTCCCCTTCCTTAGCTCCTCCCAAATCCTTTCCTACCTCCCTACACACCCAATTTTATGTCTTTTCTTTCTTTCTTTTTTTCTTTCTTTCTTTCTTTCTTTCTTTCTTTCTTTCTTTCTTTCTTTCTCTCTCTCTCTCTCTCTCTCTCTCTCTCTCTCTCTCTCTCTCTCTCTCTTAAAATCAAGGAAATTACATATTCCAGACATAACAGGACAGATGTACATATGTGCTCACAGCAGTAGGGACACCAGGTACAAGCTCAAAGCAGACAAAATCATCCCAGCACAGAGAAGAGAAAGTGGGAAAAATGTCCTACCCACAGCCAAGAAGCTACTTGTAATTGATAGCTGCTAAGAGAGGAAAAATCAATTTTTACCAGTGGATGGACACTGGATAGACCACACTCCAGAGAAGGATCTATGCTCAGCAGTATTTGGCCAGTGATGATGTTTGTTTTCTGTTTGTTTGTTTAAATAAACTTCTAGAATTATGAACCTTAAGAATTTTAAGTAGTTTAAAAAATAATGTACATGTTAAAACAAATTTAAAATGTGTGTCTTTGAGGAGTAGGAACGAGGGAAACAGTGAATTACCCAAGATGAGCTTATAAATTTTAAAATGCATAGCTAACCTTAACTAAATGTATAAATAAAAAAAAGAACCATGCTGACTTTTTGGATAGATGTTTTTGTTCCACTTTGTTTTTTCTCTCAGTATTGATTTCTGACTATGCTGCTACTTCAGCTAGAGGAAGTATCATCTCTCCTCAGACCTGACTCAATTTCCAAGCACTTGGCGCCCCCTTCACTCTGATAAAGGCTCTGTTCCCTTCCTGTCAGCATGGCTCACACTACTTCCTTGTCTTGCTTTCTATTCACTACCTCCTTAGTTTGACTTTCTTATTCCTACTGGAGAAAATAGAAGAGAATTGGATATGTGCTGTTTTTTAACTTTGTCTCTATTGTTCTGTTTACCAGGAAAGACTGAGGAGTCAGATGTTGGGATGAATATCTGTAGCTCGGAGTAGCCAAGCAGCACTAGCTGACCTTCCTTTTTGACTGGAGACCCAACAAGAGAGTGTCTTTCCAGCGGTCCCAAACCAAAATAGTTCACAAAACCCTAAGTCCCTCTCTCCTCCTTCTTATGAGTCTCTCCATCCCTATTCCTGACTCCTCCCTACTCTCTATGGCTAATTCCTGTCAACTAATTGCTGACTCCACCCCCTGATCCAAGGTTGATTTTATTAACTCAGTCTCGGAGTTTTACAGTGCTATCAAATATCCTGCAACAGAAATGTGTATTTGGATGATCCAGGCAAGAAGAAGGCTTCAGAGGATCATATTTGTAGATGGCAGAGACAATTACGGGATGATTCAATGATGTAACTGTGCTTGTTTTTATACCTAGACTTTTTATCCAACTAATTCACCATTTAAATTATCTTCATCTCTTTGCCCGTTTACTTCTCTTAACACTTAACATATCCTACCAGCTAACTGTGCATGTCAGGATGTGCAAAAGTCATTTTCAACATTGCAGACTCACTCTCACCTGTTGCTGGAGAGCTTCTCTCCAGCTCCCAAGTCCCGCCAGTCTCCAGCTTCCAAGTCCCGCCAGTCCCTGGTTCCCTTACTGAACCCATTCATAAAATAAACACACAGACGCTTACATTATTTAAACTGCTTGGCCATTAGCTCAGGCCTATCATTGTCTAGCTCTTATTCTTATATTTAGCCCATTTCTATTAATCTCTACTTTGCCACGTGGCTTGTGGCTTACCAGTACTTTACATCTTTCTTCTCCTCTCAGCGGCTCCAGCCAGTCTCCCCTTTCACCTTCCTGTTTCCTCTCTCCTCTTCTCTGTTAGTCCCGCCTATACTTCCTGTCTGGCTACCGGCCAATCAGTGCTTTATTGATACAGAGTGATATCCACAGCACTCACCTCTTCACTGACTTGCAAAATATGAATTAGTATCCCACACCTGAGTTAGACTTTCTGTCATCGTGGCAAATAATCTCAAATAACTTAAAGGAGAAGAGACTTATTTTGGCTTAGGGTTTCAGAAATTTGAGAGCATGGGCACCTGCTCGGTTGGTTGCACTGCTTTCAAGCATGTGGCAGTGCAAACCCATCACAATGAAGGTCATGGGACAGGATGGCTGATCACCTGGTAGATGTCAGGAAGCAAAGACACAGACAGGAAAAAGTCAGTAACATGATCTACCTCCTAAATCACATTACCAAGAGACCTATTCTTCCACCTGAGCCCAATCTCCTAATTCTAATTCAATATGAATTTATTAATTGATTAATCCACTGATGACAACTCTGTGATCCACCATATCTTCATAGTAGTATTAGAAAAATACTAAGCCCTCTGCCTTGGAGCATATTGAGAGAGGCACTTCACATCTAATATATCAATCACCTGTGAAAACTGAGTCATCAATAAAATAAACTTGTTAGTAAATTCATCATCTTTCCTTAAATTTTGTGTTCCGGCACATTCTGAGCAAAATGCAAACAGTAGGGCTGAATAATTATGAATTGTGCACACCTATATGTTTTCAGTTCAGGGGTGAACTGGCTAAAGGAAAATATATCAAAAGACAAGTTCATCATGTACTTTGGTTATATAAATGGTTTTGACCTATTACCATAAGAGAAAAGTAAAAGCAAATAAAATGTAATAAACAGGAAGGTTGTGAAAACAGTAGATGTATCACAATAAGAAATGATGATTTCAGATTTTTTCTACATAGTCACTCTCATTCTCTCAACTCTCTACTGACATGCAGAATAAGAACTGATATTCCACACCCATGGTAGACTTTTTGTCACTGTGGCAAATAATCTGAAAGAACACAAAGCAGAAAGGACTTATTTTTGCTTGTGGTTTCAGAAATTAGAGGAGACAGTTGGCTGGTCATACATACTCACTATAAAATCCAGAAACTTTTCTTCTTACCCTCAAAGGATTCCTGCCATCACTCTTCCTTAAACATGCACATTGTTCCTTTAGATTTTATAGGTTTCTCTGTGTAAGGGGCCAAGTTAGAAGAGATTGATTTTGCTTTCATATCTGGACTAGACTTTACTGACAGCATGGAAAACGCCAGTGTACAGGGAGATGTCTGTGCTCCACATTCATCTCAGGGGAATAAGTTTCATTAAATTTCATGTAACCTATGTGTGGTGATATATCGTGTACCCTAATAAACTTTGCTTGAAGATCAGAGAACAGAACAAACCACTAGACTAAACAGAGATGCCAGGCAGTGGTGGCACACACTTTTAATCTTAGCACATGGTAGGCAGAGATTTGTCTGTATCTCTGTGAGTTCAAAGCCACCCTGGACTGTATGAGATTAACTCAGTCTAGGAGAGAAAACAGAGCCAGGCAGTGGTGGCCCACACCTTTAATCCCAAATACTTGGGAGTCACATGCCTTTAATCCCAGCACTTGAGATCTCATGCCTTTGCTTGGGAAGCACGCATGCCTTTTATCCCAGGAAGTGATGGCTGGTTGGAGAAAGGCATATAATGTGTGAGGAGACAGGAACTAGAGACTATTTCAGGCTGAGGAGTTGGTGAGGTAAGAGATGGTGACTGTGACTTGTTGCTTTGTCTCTCTGATCTTTCAGCATTTACTCCAATATCTGGCACTGGTTTATTTTATTAAAAGACCATTTAGCAATTCCTGTTACACCTATGTGCCCCTCCACAGAAGTCTTTTTGAACACTCCTTATTTCACCTCCCTCCAACAGCCAGATGCATATAACAGGGTCTGGCCTGGAAACTGGTCCTTCCTAGGCAGTCTTTGATGGTCTCTGTTTGTCCTATGCATGGATTTGACATGCCAAGCACTGACCATGTAACATTAGTGATCTCTCTTCTGGAGTGCTGTGCCACAGTCTCTTGGTGCAAGGACCACCAAAACAGTTTTAGTAAATTTGAGAGTGGGATGGAGAATGGGAATGATGAAGGAATAAAAACCAGGAATTACCTCCATTGCTCAACTCTTTCAAAGTAATCATTTTATACTTGGTGGTTTTGAAACAACGTATTTGACCTGCCCCTCTTGAGAGTTACTTGAGCAGAAAAGAATAACCTTACTAAAGCATTAAATCTGAATCTTGAGTTTTCTCCCTCAAAAGTATGTTCAACCAACATTCCTACACCAGGACCAAATTGTCATTGGCTTCTGCATTACATATTATTTATGAATTTCTGTGAGTAGATCTGTAATAAGCAAAAAAGTATGTTATGGTTATTATATATGTTAATATTTAAGAGACTATCATATTTATCTCTCAACTCTTCTATTATAATAGCATTCCATAAGGTGTATATTTAGGATACTAAACTCTTAAAAGTGTAACTCAAAACTGGGTTTCACAGGCTATTTGGAATGATGATAAATGGTTCCTGTGTAACTCTAAAGATACTTCCCCCATGTTCTATAGTTATGGAAATAAACCAGAGAATTTGGGATAAAGCAGCATAGATACAAGTCCTGGGTCCTGAGATGATGAATAAGTTCTTAGAACAATTAATTGATATTGCACTGTGATATATGAAAATTGGGTAGGCAGACTAAGAATCAATTTTAAATGAATAAGATGTGACTAGGATTGAGCCCCCACTTTACAATATATATACATACATATATGTATAATTAAACATATTAAATAACTAAATGTACACACATGTGTGTGTGCATGTGTGTGTCTGTGTCTCTGTGTGTAGATGCACATGCCACAACACATGAATGGAGCTCAGAGAACTCTGTATGGAATTGGTTTTCTCCTTCCATCTTGTGGGTCATGAGGATCA
>CABHPH010135037.1:0-12197 GCA_902168325.1 Peromyscus nudipes | reverse complement strand
GAGAGAGAGAGAGAGAGAGAGAGAGAGAGAGAGAGAGAGAGAGAGAGAGAATAAAATGAAAATAAAGGAAGGTGCCTTTATTATTATGCAACCTTTGGCTGATATTATAACCATCTATCTAACACCTATTCTCCCCATTTCCTTGCCAACTAACTTCTGGTTTCGTTTAGAGCTTCAGATACAACCCCCACACACCCAACCATCCCTTTTAAATGGAAGGACTCAATCCTGGCCAAAGAGACCTAAGTTGAGGCCACCGTGCAGAGCTGTCCCGTTTGTCCATTGTCCCTTCTGCTTCCTCTTATCTAGACTGCAGATGGCAGGGCCTAGAGGCAAGAGCTGTCTTCTTGTGAAAAGAAGGCAGTTTCTAATGGCTGGACAGGAGAACACCTATGTCCCTGATGGTGGTGGGGCTGTGAGATCAGCCTCAGATAACCTGATTCCAGACTTGGGCAAGACAAAGACAAACCCATGAGCCACTGGTGTTTGTCACTAACAGCCAAACATAGTCCTTGCCCGATAATCTAACCTGCTTATTTCATAGAGGAGAGACTGACCCGATCAAGTTCCATAAACCTATGGGCAGACTGTATCGAGTTAAGATTTTTCTGACCCATCATGGTGGTCACCTCAGCTCTTAGGAAGTAGAGGCAGAAAGATCAACAGTTCAGGTTATGCTTGACTACCTCAGGAGGCTAGCCAGGACTACAGGAGAGCCTGTCTCAACCTTTCCCTGAAAATAAAAACCCTATAAAAACAAAAGTTCCTACTCCATGGGTAAGCACAGGGTCCTCTAGGGAGAGCTGTGTTGTGCATGCTGGGCACCTCAGTTTTATGGCATACTGTAACAGACAGAGGATGACCCATGAGTTAAGGTATAGAAAAAGAGGGAAATTCCAGAAGTGGTTGGGATTTTCCTGGAACAAAGTTTAATCCTTCTTTCTCTTTTTATATGGGGCTTACCTGATGTGGCATGATGTCAGGTGCATGATGGGAACAGACAAATTTCAAGGTTAATGATATGGTTTGTCATTATTCTGAAGCAAAGTTAGTATGGGTCACGTTGGCCAGCCATGTCAGTCCCAGCCAGTGTGGGATGGTCTTGAGTTTCCTTGGGTCCTATAAATGATTATGTGTTCTAGAACAGCTAAAAAAAATTAAAACAGTAAGTTTTAGTTTCTGAAACATATGAATGTAACAGAAAAAAAAATCTGCCTAGAAGGAACTAAAACTGGATAAAGGTGGACCCAACACCGAAAGCCAAGACTGCTTTGGGATTTAGGGTTGACCTGCTTTTGAAAAAAGATGCAGGTTACATCTTTCTCTTTCCTCTAGAGTGACAATTCTCAACCTATGGGTCATGACCCTTTGACAGGGGTCGCCTAGACCATTGGAAAGCACAGATATTTACATTACCATTCATAACAGTAGCACAACTACAGTTATGAAGTAGTGAGAAAAATAATTTTATGGTTAGGGTCACGACAACATGAGGAACTGGCTCTAAGTGTCGCAGCGTTAGGAAGGTTGAGACACACTGTTCTAGAGGGAGCTTACTGGTGTAACTGTCTCCATGGGTCTGTTTTACTTTTTCTCCCTTTCTTTTTTCCTTTGGTCTGAGATTGACTCCAGGCCTCACATAGTAAGCCTAATCGTTTCCCTCAGAATTCCTTCTTTTTCATATCCCTCTATATAAAAAAGCTGTCTGGCTGGTGGTGTAGTTCAGCTGGTAGAGTGTTTACTTAGCATCCACAAGGCTGTGGGTTCAGAACACCCACATAACCTGGGTGCCTGTCATTCAAGGACTTGGGAGGTAAAGGCAGGAAGATCTGTTCAAGGTCATCCTTGGCTACATAGTGAATTTGAGGCCAGCCTGTGCTACACAAGATTCTGTCTCAAAACAAAAAACAGTGTTAATAGAGACACAGCTCATATAGATGGTCTGTTCATTCCATATGACTTTACTTCAGCTGCTCAGGGCTAAGGTCAGAGTTTCTCAACTGATTTTGTACCTTTTTTCTATATGTACTGAACCTTGGTCCAGGCTTACAGAGCCAACCCTGGGTTCATTATTACCTAAGTCTTCCCTCAAGGGTTGGCACGCTTATCGATCCTCTCTGAAACCACCGTAGCCCTGCTTTCCTCCTACTATCCCCACCCCCACTTTTCATAAGAATTATTGGTCTTTGGAATTCCTGAACTTCTTCCCCATTCAGTTATTAAGAAAAATGGGCGTGGAATGGCTTAAACATTAATGCTTGAGCAGGCCTGGGTATGCATGTATTCTTTCTTCTCAACCTATTCTTTTCCTGAGTGATGTTTACTTGGATTTCCTACTAGTGAGGAGAAGGTCCAAGATCACTAATTTTCTGTTTGGTCTTTATCTTCCCAGATAACAGTAGAAAGTCTCTTGAATGATTCACCTTCACTGTTGTTTGCTCCTCTGCTTTTTTGGGGCATGGGGGTGGGGGGTAGATGAAGCTACTGGATTCCATCAAAGAGAACCTTTAGTTTATCAGACTTTCCTCTCTCCCTCACGCTCAGCATGTTGCCAGGTACTACTGATTTTTCTTCCAATGCTACTTCTATAATGTCTTGTATACAGAATTTCCTCTTCTCATTTTTTCCCCTCTCTCCTCTAGGACCCCATTGGCTCATTTCAAGCCTGAAACTACTGGGTCTTTCCTCACACTGTTGCCACTATTACTTTTTAAAAAGGTAATCCGGGCCGGGCGGTGGTGGCGCACACTTTTGATCCCAGCACTCGGGAGGCAGAGCCAAATGGATCTCTGTGAGTTCGAGGCCAGCCTGGTCTACAGAGTGAGTTCCAGGACAGCCATGGCTACATAGAGAAACCCTGTCTCAAAAAAAAAAAAAAAGTAACTGTGGTGAGCCATTGTCCTCTTGAAAAACCTTCAGGCTTCCCAGTGAGTGCTTCTAGGATAAGGAACAAAGTCCTTGGCATTGTGTTCAAGGCCTTCTCCTCAGCATTTTTCTCTCACTTGCCTTCTTCCAGGCTGGGAATCTCTTACCCAATAGAAATTCTTTCTTTTTCCTTCTTTTCTCCCCCCCCCCCCCAGGGTTCCCATATATCACAGGCTGGCAGGCCGGTCTCAAATTCAACCATCTCACCACAGAGGACCCTGAACTTTTGATGGGCTTTCAGGCCTGACCACTTTACCCAGTTCTGGGGTGCTGTGGATAGAGCCTAGGGTTCTGTGGAAACTGGGCCAGCACTCTACCAACTGAGCTATATCCCCCGGCCCCAGTATTAAACTCTGACCAAAATGTCAACAGATGGCTACTAGAGGACTTATTTCATTCTCTCTCGGTTCTGAAACCATGTGCTCACCATCAATTATAAGCTATTTAAGGAAAGGATTGTATGCCATTTATTTATTTATTTATTTATTTATTTTTGGTGCTGAGTTGATCCCAGGGCTTCGGATATGCTAGGCACTTCCACCAAGTGGAACTCTTAACTCTTCCACTAAGCCCCTCTCCCCTCCAGACCCATGTTTTATCTAGTCTCCCATCTGAAGGGCGTATGTATGCATGCTGCTATGCTAGCAATTCGAGCACAGTGTTACAGAAATCCACCAGACAGAACAATTAATATTCTTGGAAGCCAGACCTGGTAGCTCACACCTGTAATTCCAGCATTTTGGAGGCTGAGGCGAGACAGAGGATTTTGTCAAGTTTGAGGCCAGCCTGGGCTAATAATAAGACTTTGTCTCCAAAAAAGAAAAAAGAAAAGAAAAAAGAAAAAAAGGTGTGTGTGTGTCTGTGTGTGTGTGTGTGTGTGTGTGTGTTGGCTCAGCAGGTAAAGGTGCTTGCCACATAAGCCTGACTGCTTGAGTTCAATCTGCAGAACCCATATGAAGGTCAAAGGAAAGAAGTGACTTTATAAAGTTGTTCTCTTGTGCCAGAGCATATGGGCATGTGCAAGTATGTGGGGGCAAGCACACACACACACACACACACACACACACAAAATGGCTGAGTGTGGTGGCACATGTCCTTAATCCTAGTAGAGGCAGGTGGAGCTCTGTTGAGTGTGAGGCCAGCCTGATCTCTATAGTGAGTTCCAGGACAGCCAGGGTTATATAGAGACATCCTGTCTTAAACAAACCAAAGCAAACAAACAAATGAAATGTTTTAAAATGTTGAAGCGTTCAAGATGAATTTACATAGGCCATTTTACCCTAGCTGGACTTTGAGTTCAGAGGGAATTTTTATAGGCGGAGAAAGTGAATGAATAAATAAATATTCCAAGTTTCATGTTTAAGAATGAAAATTTAAGACTATTTACAGATCTCTTGTGAATCTCTTCCCATGTTTGGGGCAGTCCCAGTTTTCTAAATTTTTTATTCAGCCGAAACAAATGCCTCTCAGGCAGAATATATTATTTCTAAAGTCAGCCTAGTTTATCCAATAACTTCAACTTAGCCCTTAAGTTTGGGGCTTAGTTGTGGATGACCAATTCAACTATTTTATCATTGCATCCTTAACCTGAGCATTTAGCCATAATCCTCGGTAAAAATGGGAAAAAAAAAAGACACTGACAAAGTCCAGTGAAACTCAGGTATTTCTTGGAATGTTTGCATCAAGACATCATAGCTCTGGTGCATGACATTATCAACATGAGTGTGCTGGGACTTCGCCCTGCAAACATCTAGCTTCTTTCAACCTTAGGAAGCTGCTGCTGCCTTGAAGAGAGTGGGAGAAGAAAGAATGTGGTGTGTGGAGACGGCATTCCTTTCTTCATCCCTCCATCAAGTGGACAGAAAAGCAAATAGACAGTTTCTTGTAGATGCCACTAAGGATTTCTTGCCTAGTACTTATCACAGGGCACGGCTTTGTTTACAGGGTAAATGACAAGGCTGAGTTCCTATCTTAGATTTTTGTTATCTCCCACCCCTAGTGTGGCCCTGACATCCATTTGTGGAACAGAGAGAATGGATTTGCTTCAGGTAGAGCAATTTTTTTTTCATATTTCCTGGATTATATATCTTTCTTGCAGAAAACTTATTAAGGCTAAACTTTTAACCTTTGTTTGTTTCCCAAGGGTAGGATACATGTAGGTACTGAATGAAAAGGAAAAAAAAAAAAATAAAGAAATAAAAGGAGACATGACTGCTCCTAGGTGTGGTGGAGGAGGAGGTTTATTGTAGATAAAAGGGAGAGCATAGCCAGAGGCAGAGACATCTGGGAGAGTCCAGAATGAACAGAAACCTGAACCTGGCTATTGGGAAGAGCGGGGAAGGGAGAGATAGGAGACCAGGAGATCAAGAGGCCCTGGAGAGTAAAGGGTAAAAAGGACCGGGGTAGCCAAAATGGCTGGATTATATAGGGAAGAACCGCTGGGGTAGGAGCAGCCAGCCCCTGGGCTGGAGTTTTTAGGGGAGGGGGCAGGGTACACCAGCCATACCCTGTACCAGGTAGGGACTGAGGGATGCTGGGAGAACCTGGTGGCAAGGTCTGCTTTGATTTGTTAAATAGGCACCTCAGTTAGCTGTTTGTCCCAGGCTTGCAAAATTTTACATACCAGTTTAGAGAGCTGCCAAATGCCTTGAAGTAAACCAGTGGACCTCTGGGTAAAACTCATGGTATGAAGAGCTAGAGTAATGGGGAATTGTAAAACCTCTCCCAGTTCATAAGCTTGGTCAAACTAATGTCCCTGCTGAGAGGAGGGTACTAGCTAGATTTAATAAATAACTAAAGGTGGAAAAGGCCTTTTTCAAAGCCAGTAGGGATAAGAACTTGCTTGCAATTTGCATATGTTTGACTGGCCTAGAGTTGGGAGAATTTAAAGACATTATTTCCTTTCTTAGTTTAATGAGCCCATGAGTTTCTATTTTCTCCTTAAAATTTCTCCCTCCTAATCCATCTTTTGTGTTTCTTGAGCACTTAACTTTTTTCTTGCTGCTCACTTGTCTTCCAGATCCAGGCTGATTGAATGGATCTCCAGAATCAGAATTTCTCTCCCTACCAGGTAAGTCTGACCCAATGTCACAGGGCATCCTGAGCAAAGACAGCGGTGAAGACCACTAACACAATTATAAAATTACTTAAAAAACTATAAAATATTGTTTGCTTTTTTTTGGTAACTAAACCACATAGGTTTCAAGTGTGAACTTTTAAAAATTATTACTATTTTTTGTTTATTTGTTATATACACAGGGTCTCACTGTATATAGCCTTGACTTGGTTAAGACTCCCTATGTACTTTGCCCTGGAGGAGATGGGAATGGGGGGTGGGCTGAGGGGAAGGGGGGGAGAACAAGGGAATCCGTGGCTGATATGTAAAATTAAATTAAATTATAAAATAAAATTAAAAAAATGGGGAAAAAAAATGGGAAAAAAAAAAAACTCCCTATGTAGAACAGGCTAGCCTTAAACTCACAGAGACCATCTGCCTCTTGAATGCTGGGAATAAAGACTTGTGCCACCATATCTAGCAAATTTTATTATTATTATGATGATGTTTATGTTTATGTGTGTATGGTATATTGTGTGTGGGGGGGACCCAAAACAGATTGACCACACTGCTGTCATGACAGGCTTAGAGACCTAGGCACAGCTTCTGGCAAGTAACACCTGGACCCAAGAAAAGCCATAAGCTGACCCCAGCCAGTGGGCCTGTATCTAAGAGGAAATACCTGACATTCCAAACATTCCCTATACCCCTAGACAAATGTCAGTCAATCAGGGTCCTGAACCCTGGAAATCCCTTTACCCCAACCTTTGCTATAATAAAAACCCCACCCTGCCTGGGCTCTGGGCTCTCTACTCTCACTGCTGCGTTGGACAGAGAGTTCAAGCTCTGAGCTTGAAAATAAAGGCTGTTTGCTTTTACATATGGGATTCAGTCCCCGTGGTGGTCTTTTGTCTTTTTTTTTTTTAGATTTATTTATTATGTATACAGAAGAGGGTGACAGATCTCATTACAGATGGTTGTGAGCCACCATATGGTTGCTGGGAATTGAACTCAGGACCTCTGGAAGAGCAGTCAGTGCTCTTAACCTCTGAGCCATCTCTCCAGCCCGGTCTTTTGTCTTTTGGTGGACATAACAATATGACAAGGTGTGCTTACATTTGCTTTTGGATACACTTGCTCACCAGGGTGTGTGTGTGTGTGTGTGTAGGCCAGAGATTGACATTTGGAGACTTCTGCTGCCCTCCACCTTATTTTTTTGAGACAGGGTCTCTCCTTGATGTTAGAGCTCACCCTTCTTGCTAGACTGGTTGGGCACTGTGTCCTGCAAATCTTTCTGTCTCTGCCACTCAGCACTTGGGTTACTCACCATAGTGTCCAGTCTTCAGTGAGGGTGTTGAGGATCTGAACTCAAGTCCACATGCTTGTCACAGCAAGCATTTTACTTACTCAGCCATCTATTTCCTACCTCTGAACATCAATGTCATAGATGACAACCTTGTGTCCCAATGTCAAAAGGCTGGACATCCCTGCAAAACCTTGAGAGACTTGACTGATGATTGTAAGACTTCAGATCTAAAATGACTGGGACAATCTCATAACAACATACAGAAGTATTTTATAGAATTAAAAGTCTGGTTAGCATAAGATGTAGGCACTTTGGGAGAAAAGGGAATAGTCTAGATCTGATGCAAATAGTATACAATCTAATTTTGCCTTCAGGAATATTTGCTAGAACATGCTTTCAGTGTGGATACTGATATATAAATATAACCAAATATAATTTAATTAGAATTTCAGCACAATGAGGTCATTTATTTCCCACCACTATCAATTCTCTTTTATTATTATAAAGGAGTGCACCCAAGGTGGGGCAAAAATAATCTGTAGTCCAAACTTTCTTTGTTTTATTACCTAAATAGCTCTGGAAAATTTCCTTTCAGGTTTTGCATTTGTTTAGCAGGTTCCTTACAATATATGTGTGACTAAAATCATTTTAACAGCCTTAATTGCATTACAAGGCAATGATTCTGTAGATCTTGTGACAACACATTCCTCTGTTCTGTATGAGTTTATTTAATTTCTTTTCAGTGGTTGATATTTGAACCTCTTTCATTTACAGTAGATCCAGCTACACAGTTCACAAAAGTGCCTAAGCAGGTCCAGGAGGGGTTAAAGAATGCATGCTGATCTAAAAACTGCCACTCTCATGTAATCTGTGCAATCTTGTAATTGAATCTGGGTGTGAAATTATCAAATGACTAGGGAATATGATATACAATTGGGAAGTAATATAAAAGAATTACACATACTACCATATCTGTACATTTTGTTCCATGAACCCATTGTGAGTTTTGACAAGAAGCAGCAATTTCCAAGTTTTAGATGTTTAAATGATTTAATTTTTGTTGTTCTTGTTTGTCTTCACTATTTTATGAAGAAGTACAGGTTGTGGGTTGTGTCTAAAATATATCATTACATGAATTCCAGATAAAAGGGAACGCAACCGAGACATTAGTGAACACATAGGGAAATACCATGAGAAATATAATTTATGAAGGATACAATGATCAAATTTTTTTGTTGTTTTTGAGATGAGGTCTCAATATGTAGCCTCTGCTGACCTGGAACTCACAGAGATCTGCCTTGCCTCTCGTGTATGGGGATCAAAGGCATGTGCCACCACACCCAGCTGCTTTTGATTTTGTTGTTTTGAAACAAGGTTTCATGTGGCTCAGGATGGTCTTGAACTTCTGATTATCTCCCAAGCACTGGGATGACAGCACACACTTCCACATCTACCTGGTTTTTTGTTTTCTTCTTTTTGATTCAGGAACCCATGTACTTCTGATTCCCCTTCTTCCACCTCTTGAATGTTGGGGTTACAGGCATGTATCCCCACTACAGTTCACTATTAATTTACTTACTTTTTTTGAAGCAGGGTGTCCTGTAACCCAGGCTAGGGTCATATTGGGTGTATAACCAAGGAGACCTTCAACTTCTGTTCTTCTTGCCTCTACTCGGATCGTAGGTGCACAAGTGCACATCATCACAGTGTATACAGAACAGACAATTGAAACTAGGGCTTCGTCCATTCTAGTCCATTCTAGGCAAACACTTTCCTGAGCTACAGTAGTCTTTTGTTTTGTTGTTTTGTTTTTGAGACAGAGTCTCTCTATGTAGTCAAGCTGGCCTTGAACTCACTACATAGCCCAAGTCAGCTTTGAAAACTTGTCAATATTCTTTTTTTTTTTTTTTCTCTCTGAGATCTCTGTGTAACAGAGTCCTGTCTGTCCTGGAACTTGCTTTGTAGAACAGGCTAGCCTCGAACTCACAGAGGTCCTCCTGCCTCTCCCTCCCAAGTGGAATTAATGGCGTGTGCCACCATGCCCGTCTAGAACTTGTCAATATTCTTGCTAAGCATTCCTCGGTGTTAAGATTCAGGCATGAGTCACCGCCATTGGCTCATTTGAATTAAGTCACTGAAGTTGAAAAGAATAAAATGAGCAGGGTGGTGGTGGCGGCGGTGCACAGTCTTAAATCCCAGCACTTGGGGGGCAGAGGAAGGTGGATCTTTGTGAGTTCGAGGCCAGCCTGGTCTACAGAGCGAGATCCAGGAAAGACACAAAGCTACACAGAGAAACCTTGTCTCAAAAAACCAAAAAAGAAAAAAAAGAAAAAAAAAAAAGAAAGAAAAAAAATAAAAAAGAAAAGAATAAAATGAAACTCTAGGTTTTTTGTTTTTGTTTTTTGCTTTTGTTGTTGTTTGAGAGGTCTCAAACTGTAGTCCAAATAGAACCCCAGGTTTGTACTGATCCTCTTGCTCCAGCCTAGTAAGTATTTGCATTATAGGTGTGAGCCACACTTACCATGAATCTAGGTTTCTACGTTGCTACAAAGCATCGACACAAAAACTCTCCTACTAAATAGTTTTTTCAGGCTGGTAAGATGCTCAATGAGTAAAAGTACTTGCCACACAAACCTGGAGACCTGAGTTTGATCCTCAGAACTCCATAAAGGTGGAAGGAGAGAACTCATTTTACCAAGTTGTCCTCTGACTCAAAACATGCACCATGGCATACTTGCCCACATACATGCACATACACATACAATAATAATAAATACATTTGAAAAATTCAATTGAGCCAGGCGGTGGTGGCACACACTTTCAATCCCTGTACTTGGGAGGCAGAGGCAGGCAGATCTCTGTGAGTTCAAGGACAGCCTGGTCTACAGAGCGAGTTCCAGGACAGCCAGAACTACACACAGAGAAACCCTGTTTTGAAAAATTAAAAAAAATTTCAATTGAAATAGTTTTTTTTTTTAAGAATTCATTTTTTTAAAAATGAATCTGCATTTAGTTATAACGAATGCTTGCTGTTCATGGTGGCTCATGTTTATAATCTCAGCACTTGGAGGCTAAGACAGGAGGATCATTGGATGTTTGAGGACAACCTGATCTGCATACTGAATAGCAGGCCAACCTAGGCTACAGAGAGATGCTGTCTCAAAAATTATATATATGTACACACACACACACACACACTATTAAGTGCAGGGCCTGCTGGGGTGGTGGGTCCTGGACCTGTGGAATCCCAGTCTACAGAATTAACTGTCAAAGCCAGGTCACACTTTGGGGACCCCTCTTCATTTTGCTTTTCTCTAATCAGAGGAAATTTGATAAACTAGGGAGCACAATGGAAAAAGGCCAATAAAGGTCAGAGAAGAGCTGAAGAAAGGGAAGAGGCCTGGGCCCTTCTTGACTTGTTAATTAGGGACAGAAAGGGGATTTCCTATACCCTAAGTGTGTTTCAGTCTCATAGGTTTGGCGAAAGGAATATGCGCTCAGTGATTCACCCCGCTTTCTCAGTACTGCAGCTCGGCCTGGTGCATTGCAATTTCCTCTTCATGTATTATGTAGTGACTAATGGAAGGGCTAGGCCACCAACCAATGCTTTACTCCAACTCAAAGCTATAGGACTTCAATTGGCCTCAGCCTGTTGGGCAATAGGAGGTCTGAATCTTTTCTTATCAAATGAGTGGGGCTCTCAGAAGTTACAAGGGACTTCCCTTGGGACTTGTTACAACAGAGGGCAGTGGCCATAGAAGTTTGAGGGTAGTTTCCTGTTTTGCTCTGCTGTATCTCGGGGGTGGCACTGAAAAACCTCTCTTCCCTCTGACAGAGGAAAATGCTCACAGGGTTGATTAATTATCACTAAGAATCCACTGAAGAAAATTGGGCAACCTCTATCAGACGCTGAGAGGAAAGGATAGGCAGCTTCTGATGACACAAATGTAAATCCGAGGTCTGTAGGTGGTGCTCTGGAAAGGGCCCCTCCAGAGATACCTGCACTGGGGCCTCCTTTGCTTGGAGAGTCTTGCCCCGTACCAGCAGCATTCCAAGGCCTGATGAAGTGGCGGGCAAAGCTTTGTTAAGGATTTACACATATAAAATCGTCAGGGTTTTAGGATTTGTGACTAGCTTTGTAGACACAGTAACACAAACTGAACCATCTTGAATACCTCAAAAACCATGCCCGTGTGGCTGCTGGCATCAACACTCCACACAAAATTAAAAATTAGTTCCCAAGATGTGCACCCTGTGCTCCATTTGATATTTTAATAACTTGATTAAAAATTTCCCAGATGTCTATTAGAGTTAGGAAACAGTCTGTGGTGTAGGTGAGGATTTGTTTTTGCAACGGAAACTTTTAGCCCCCATGAACAGACTAGCCAAAACCCCTCATTTACATGTTTATCCTCCATCCTCACTTGAATGAACAATGAAAAGTGAAAACCTGTTTGGAAGAGCAGGCTTTGAGGTTTGCTTTTCTCTCTCTCTCTGTCTTTTTCTCTCTCTAACAGCCAGGTGGACTCACAGAATCCAATTTTCAAACTGTCTTTTATTTTCCACTCTTGAATAAATTTGGGCGTTCACTATCAGAGACATCATTATAAATAAAATTAAAAAGATCAAAGTCGGGTGTCGTGGTACTCTCCGGTGATACAAGCATTCGGAAGGTCGAATCAGGAGGATTGTCTTAAATTTGAGGACAGTCTAATACTACATAGTGAGCTCCAGGCCACCTAGACCTACATAGCAATAACATGTTCTAAATAAATAAATGCAGTCGCCATAAATATGGTGTGGGTAACCTGGGGGAATTATTTTAATGAAAATAACGAATAGCCGGGCTTGGTGGCGTATGCCTGGCAGAGGCAAGCACAGTTCTGTGAGTCTGAGGCCAGCCTGGTCTAC
>CABHPH010135036.1:16765-33128 GCA_902168325.1 Peromyscus nudipes | reverse complement strand
ACAACCCCAGGTAGGTTCCAACAGATGACTGTCTCTGAGTGGTCTGCCCCTTCGTCTTGGCTGTGGCTTTTTGCTCCATTCTGCAAGCACTCTAGTCACATTAGTGCTCTCATTCTGTGACTACTGAGCCACTCCAAGGCTGTTCCTGCCTCAGGGCCACTCTGTCTTGTTCTCTGACACCTTGTATAGTTGATTCTCTCTTTTTACCCAAGCAACCTTTCAAAGAGTTCTCAAAGAAACTTTCCTTACCACCTTCTAGTAAGCAGCCCACCCATGTCACTCTCCATGACTGTGTCCCATGCTTCTTCTCTCCTTACTAGTTATTGCTATTTGAAATCAAATCATACATGCATTTGCCTTCTGGCTTTTTATGAGGCTCTCTGACAGCATTTGATATGAAGCAGGTGGGCTAAATTGACCCAAAATACATGAGGGGGCAAAATGGAAGATAAATGAGATAGAGGGAAAAAAATTGCCAAAATACTATTTGATAAAAATCTAGACTATACTAAGAGGGACATATGTAAAGAGCTGAACTTAATTTAGTTAAAGAAAAGAAGAAAGTAAATTTTCTGGTTTATAAAACTAAAAATGATTACAATAACTCTTTTAATTACATCCAGTGTGGTTTGCTGTTTCAGCTCTGGTTCCTCCTGCCTGCACAGGCTGTTTTCTGATGGATTCCCCCGACATGGTAAAAAGAATGATTAGGAAAAGGAACAGCTCTACTCTTTGCCAGATTAGCAACCTCGAAAGAAAACGGACACTTCTTCCCTGGTGGTAGCAGTCAGATTTAGACATACATGTCCAGAGTGAATCAGTCACTATGGTTAATGAGAATATTTGATGTGTGAAGTTCTAGTATTCATCCCTGGGTCTAGGTGGTAAGACCAGTCCTACCCAAGTTGCAAGACAGAGTGTGGGTCACAAAGTCTTATAAAATTAAAAATAAAACTATCATATAATCTAGCAATACCACCTCTGCATATATATCCCAATGATTTAAAAAACTGGAGGGGTTGGAGAGAGAGCTCAGCAGGTAAGAGCACATACTGTTCTTGTGGAGGATTCAAGTTCAGTTCCCAGCAACCACATCTGGTGGCTCACAACCACTTATAATTTCAGCTTCAGAGAATCTGATAGTCTGTTTTGGCCTTTAGGAGTATCTGTACTTGTGTGCATATATCCAAATAAAGATACATGTATATCCACATAATTAAAAGTAAATAAGTATTTTCTAAACTAATAAAAAAAAAGCCCAGGATCTTAAGCAGAATGTGGTTGTGCATCCCTAAAGTGTCAGTACTCAGGAAGGTAAGGTCAGAGGATTATGAGAACAGCCTGGGCTGCATAGGGAGCCCAGGTACCAAAACATCAGAACAACAACCAAACAGCACAGGGTCTTAAAGAGATGTGTATACACTCATATTCATCATAGCAGTGTTCACAGGAGCCGAGAGGCAGATAAAATCTAAATGTCTATTGAAAGAGGTTTGGTAAACAAATGTAGTGTTAGACTGCAATGGAATACTATTTATCCTTGAAAGGGAAGGAAATCCTGTCACATGCCACAACATGGATGAAAGCCTTAAAGATACACTAAGTTAAGTAAGCCAGTCTCAGGAAGGTAGCCACTACTTTTCTACTTGCAAGATATGTCTCAGTTGCAGTAGAAAATGTAGTAGTGGTTATCAGTGTCAGAGTGAGGGATGAAAACATTATTTGCTGCCATGTAGTATGAACATACACATACTTCCACTTTATACAGTTACAAATGGTCAAGATTATGAATCCCATGTTAACTTTCTTGTCACAAAAATAGAAGTCTAAGCAGCAGTGAATTCAGGACACAAACTCAGTTAACAGAACCATCACTCACTTTTGCTCATTTTCTTTTTTATATTTGCTGTGACAAGTTCCTACTATGTTGTCTAGGCTGACTTCAATTTGACATGCAGCCCATGCACACTCAAAACTCTCTGGCACCCCTTGCTCCACTTTCTGAGTGTGGAGATTAGAGATAACTCTACCATGCCTGCAACAAAACATTCTTTCACTCAGTTTCACTGTAGTATAGTTAATTAGGCTGATCAGTTAATGGGGTTGAAATAAATTGTTGTAGACAGAGATAGATAGATGGATGGATAGATAGATAGATAGATAGACAGACAGACAGACAGACAGACAGACAGACAGACAGACAGACATGTAGATAGATAGATATAGATAGTAAGCACTGAAGCTCCTATGGAAAGGTATCCTGATAGTCAGGAGCCAAGATGAACCACAAAATCACTTACAGCTTACAGCTCTGAACCAGGGAAAGGTTTCCCCAATGCAAGTGTTACTCTGCTCCACTAGGGGAAAGTTTCCCAGGGAAAATGTCACAATCCTACCCCCCTCCTAGCTATGGCAAAAATTGTTACAGCTGAGCTTGGCTCCAATGAGAATGTCACGCTGCACAACAAATCTGGAGATTTATTGGGAAGGAAAAATCGGGGGGGTGGCTGCCTCTAGGGTGGGAATCAGCAGCAAATTGAACAGGGTACAGAGTTTATATAGGGCTTCTTTGGTGGGAGAGGACTTTCCAGGGTGGCTTGGGATTGGTGGGTTTTTGTGGCCTAATTCTGTGGCAAGCATGGGAATTGGTGAGGTTTCAAGCTCAGTGAGTGGGATTTCATGTCAGAAATCTCAGGGATTGGTGGAATTATGCAGCCTGACTCTGGGGCAAGCTCAGGAATTGGTGAGATTTCAAGTCCTGGTCCTGGGGTCAAGTCAGGGTCAGGGTGTTTTTCCTTTCTCCCGATAGACAGATGGATAGATAGATAGATAGATAGATAGATAGATAGATAGATAGATAGATGATAGATAGATAGGTAGATAGATGGATGATAGGTAGGTAGATAAATAGATGATAGATAATAATCTAAATATTTGTCTACCTCAACTCATATTTTGAAATTCTCATCTCCATGGTGATGGTATTCGGAATTGATGCTATAATGCCACAGTCATTATGAATGGCTCTATTGCCCCGTGTGAAGACACACTTAAGGTCTCCAACTATGAACCAAGAAACAAGATCCCATCAAACACTGAACTTATATACCCTTTGATATTGGATTTCTAGCCTCCACAGCTGTGAGAAATCTTGTTTATAGACCATGTAACTATAGGCCAAAAGGTTATGGGGAGATCCCTCCTTCTGATTTCCATCTAATTCAAGTTAAGCAGCAGTCTTAGCTCCTGTGGCCCTCACGAAGAGGGACTCACATCAGACTACAGGTAGACAGGCAGTCCAGGTTTATTGTCAGCAGATAAGTGAGCAAAAACTGAGCTTACCCTCCAGCATGAAGACCAAACAGTCCACTGGCAACAGCAAAGCCTCCCTCCAGTATCTGGACAGCCAATTCTCTCCCTCTTATCAGACTGTGATGTGCCAGGGTAGTCCCTTTCCAGGGTAGTCCCTTTCCTGGAACAGAGGCTTCTTAGAAGCCATTCCTACCCACAGTGCAATCAGTTACAATCAGATGTATCAGATACAATAGGTATGAAGGTGAATACTAATAAAAGGCGTTTAGTAGGAGAAAAGGTAACAGTGCCTTCCGGAGGCTCTTCAGGGAAGTTCTCTACGGAAACTGCCCGGAGCCTGCCTAGGCCAGCTTTGCTGTTTTTCTGGAGCCCTAGTCTTCTTATCTGGTCAGCTGGGTTGTCTCATTCCCCAGCTGTAGGCTCTCTACCCTCCTTCAGATTCCTCACCTTACTGGTTTAATCCTAACATTTATTTAACCCCAATAAAAAGGCTCCTGAATGCATTTGCCTTGAATAAATTTCCTAATTAATAAATCTTATTTTCACAGCAACATTGTAATCCTCGACATCATTGTTAAATATTTAAATTAGGAATTATTATCATTCCCAGATACTGTGTGGCTGAGCCTAGTAAAATACTAACATCAATTTGTTTGCTTTAAGAAGCTAGTGGTTATTTAATGTGATCTTAATATACATAATAGGAGTTGTAAGACACAAAAGAGGAAGGGATGCTAGGTGTGGTGACGCATGCCTATGACCCTAGCACTCAGAAAACTGGGTAAGTCCGGAGGATCATGAGCTCAAGGCCAGCTTGGCCGCACAGGAGAAACCTGTCTTAAAAATACAAGGAAGAAGTAAGGTGCTGTGCTGTATACCTGTACTTACAGCACTTAAGAGGCAGAGGCAGGAGGATGAAAAAGTCAAGGTCAACATTAGCTCTATAGCAAGTCTGAGACCTGCAAGTTTGAGGCCAGCCAAAGGCTACGTGAAACGAGTATGAGGAAATATCTCCTAAGTCTAATAAAAAGTAATGAAATGTTGCCTGGGTATTTACAGCAAACTGAGATCTCTTTAAGAAAGGCATTAGATGGCATTTTCATTGGCATGTATAAAAGGGGGAGCAATCGTGACGTTGGTAACGTATAAGGCGAAGAACTTCAGGCGAGTTGAAACTGGAAAGGTTTTTTGGGGCCATATCTGGAGCGCGGAGCTTGAATCTGAAAGAGAGTTAAAAATGTTTGGAGAAACTGCTGTGTGGGATGAGCAGTGAGTCAGCAGGGGAGAAATAAAAGAAGTGCTGAGCAGAAGCGATGGCTCAGCCTGGATGAATCTGTGGCAGGCTCAATCAGTACAGCTTTCTCTAGCAATACTGCTCAGCCCAACAAGGAAGCAATTGGAAGTTCAAGGTCAGTGGGAAATTTTAAGGAGCAAAAAAATGACAGCTGACTGTGTCACCATGGAAGGCTGTACTGATTGAGAGGAGATGGGAAGGAAGTTTGCAGACAAAAGAGCAAGGCTGTTACAGAAGTAAATCACAGGGTAGATGTAATTAACGTAGGATAATTGACGTGAAAAAATTATGGAGGAATGGGACCCTCAGAATCAGTGAAAGTAGACATAGATGCTGGGATCCAAGCATGAGGTGAAACTGGGGCTCAGTGGGATCACTGGGCGTCTCTGGAATCGCTGACATGATCGGCCAAATCACTAAGTAAGCAAAAAAGGACACAGAACAAGAGTAGCTGAAATGTCAGAAAGAGAGACAGCTGAGTTTCCACAGCCAGAAAGATAATTCAGAATGATTCACGGATATGGTCTCTTTGTCCTTGTCCTCTATGCTTATGTTAAAGAAAAGGAAGTGTGGGGCTGAAGAAATGGCTCAGTGGTTAAGAGCACCGGCTGCTTTCCTAGAGGAACCAGGTTCTGATCCCAGCACCAATATGGAAGCTCACAGCCCATCTTTAATTCCAGTTCCAGGAGATCAGATGCCCTCTTCTGGCCTCCAGGGGCACCGCATGCATGTGGTGCACAAACGTAGGGGCTGGGAAAACACTCACACACAGTAAGTAAAAATAAAACCTTTTTAAAGAAAGGAAGGTGGAAAAGACTGTGCTGTGAAGGATTCCAAGGGAAGTAACATCACTGATAGGAAGGCTGAGTTCATATAGAAAGCATTTGTGAGAAGGAAGTTTCCGTGAAAATAACAGTATTACCATGACTTGGCAGCCCAAAAAGACAAAGGCCACCTCTCAGCTCCTTGGAATCATTCAGGTATTCTAACTCACAAATCAGACATAAGCATGGAGTTACTTTATCCAGTTAAAAGTGATCGAATGATGGGTGCCACGCCCGCTGGGAGCTCTGTGATCTGTTGCACAGTTCACCACCTACCTCTTGACCTGTGTAGTTCAGAAGCCTGGTTTATAATGGAGCCTTAGTGGTCTGGGACTTGGATGGATGAGTGAAGAACAGGACCTCCCTGCCAACCCATGACACACAGTTTTGCATAAATGCAAAATAAATCTTTGTTGATTTGAGCCATTGAGCCTAGGGAAGTGGTATTTGTTACTGCAGCCAAATCTATCCTGACCAATAGGAACCCTAATAACTGAGAAAAATTTTAAAGCCAGTATCCCAAATATGTATTACTAATGGGCTCTTTATTTTAAAACCAGTATTTTTTAATTATAAAAGTTTTTTGAAGACGCACACCAAAAAAAAAAAAATGCTTAGGCAAGACTATGCCAAGATTCAGATGCCCAGTACCTATTTGTGAAGAGCCAGCAGCAGTGAAGCCAGACCTAGTTCTTCCAGGACCCACCTCAACCCACCCCAACTCAGATCCCTTAGCACTACTGAGCCACAGGCCCCAGAGAGCACAACGAACTACCCTGAGTGGGAGACTGTTGTAACTGGAGACGGAAGTGACTGCCGTCAGGAACTATGTGTGCCTCGGTGGTATGCAGAGAACAGAGCAAAACACAGCCAGGAAGTGGGTCAGATGCTCACGAGGCACATAATCTCACAGTATGAAAGGCAACTAACTAGCTCTCATCTCATGTTTGGCAATTTAGCAGGGATCAAAGAGGGTGTTTAGTAACTGTGGTCTTTTGAGAACAATGGAAAGGTCTTTTGATGAACAATGGAAAGGGTCGTTGGCTTCCTGTTGGGCATGCTTTGTTTTTACTTCTATCAATCTTTCACATGCTAGGAAATGTGGTAAGAAGGATTTGGTGGTTTGAAATGGCTACAGGTATGCTTGCCAACATCCACAAAGCTTTTCGTCAGCTTATGACATTTTTATTTTTAAAATAGCCTGGCAGTGATGAACCTGAGAAAAGAATCTGCCTCCTGAGTCAAAGAAGCACAAAACATCTACCCAATTCGTTGTTAGTTGATGCTCTCATTTCCAGGTGCAGACTCTTGCTCATCTTCCAGAGAAGTTTCATTATGTTGGGGTTCCTGCCTTCTATGGAGTGACTCCAGCAGAAAGTAGCAGACCCGCAAGCAGGATGGCTTCACTCAGAGCTGTCATTTATGGTTTATAATATATAGTACACTAATAACTTCATGACATGGTTATTCCCTTTCTTAGCTGTTCAAAGGACACCTGGCTCAATGGAATGACTAGCTTATTTTGTCACACTGTAGGTCATCCTGACCCTTAGAAACAGAATTGAAGAGAGGAGGGAGCACCATGCAATTGTCACATCATTACTCCAAGCCCCAGAAATGCAATGATACAGAAGTTCAGAGATGCAAAAGAGACTGCTGGGAAGGGTGGCCACTCTCGTAGATCTGACAAAGATAATTCGAGAGCTTATGGCTTCTAATAATAAAGTTTGAAATTGGCATCATTTCGACATATGGACGCTATTGACAGAGTTCTCTTGAGGTTACAATGAGGGCTCTCAGGAGTTAACACCGTAGGCCACAGTCTAGAGAATGAAATGAGACGCATTTATGCATTTCAGTAAGATGTGTATTAATGACGGGGGAAGGGAGTAAATAGAGATTTTGCATGTGAAGATTCTGAATAAGCATTGCTTATCTATTGTTGTTGCTATTAGACTACTTTCCATGTATTAAGCATTTTCAAAGCCAAATGCTACAATGGGGCTTCTTTTGTTGACTTTACATCTTCTTTTTTTTTTTAATGAACAAGTAGGGTCTGCCACCTTAATTACATAGAATGATACTTCTTCTCCCTTGTCATTTAAATTCTGTTTAAGCCATGCATAAGGTGCCACTTCCATTTAAACAAATTAGGTTAATGGAGTTTTGATAACTCTGCCACTTTTATTCAAAATAAGCCTAAATTAGACATAGGCGCCGCTAACTCAGAAGGGAGTTTTATTTGAAAAGTATGTCATTGGTTAGATAAGGCTTTTTCCAGTTCTTACAAAATACTCACTTCTGACTTTCAGTGACTTGTATTGTGCATCTTTGTGATATAAAACTTGGTTATGGCTGGGTTTTTCCAGGATAGAAATTACAAAGAGAAATTATTTATCAGAGCTATGGCCACAGTAAGGAATCTTCTTTATTATGGGTTCAGA
This sequence comes from Peromyscus nudipes, assembly GCA_902168325.1. Lineage (NCBI taxonomy): Eukaryota > Metazoa > Chordata > Mammalia > Rodentia > Cricetidae > Peromyscus > Peromyscus nudipes. Next base: position 25,254 of record CABHPH010135036.1, on the reverse strand, counting down.
GTCTGTACACCTTGGACTTGGGGCTGCAACTCAAACAGTCATTACAGCAGTAACTCTTGGACTTCAAGAGTTCCAGGCTGTGATGGGATAGCCGGACTGGGGCTTTACTTATTTTCATACAGAAATATGATTGCCTGGTTCACTTCCCTCCTCTTGCTGCATTAGAAGGATTGGATATAAACACTTCTACTATTCTCCAAGGAGTATTTGAAAATAATAATCTTCATGATAGGGAGGAAGGTGACATCATGAATAGGTGATTCTGTTTCCAAAAAAATATTGAGAAAATGAAAAAAAATATTTTTTTTTTTAGAGCAAAGGAATAGAAACTGGAACAAAGTTAGAAGATGAGGTCAAAAATGGGACTCCTCATACCCAGGGCTTTGTCTTTTTTTTTTCCAGCCCTATCACAGTTTCCCCTCCCTCCCTCTTCTTCTCCCAGTCCCTCATCCCTTAACTCCTCCTCCTTCTTCCCCTCCCCCGCCCCCCCACCCACTCCACTTCCTTTCTCTTCAGGAAAGTACAGGCCTCCCATATATATCAGCCAGCCATGGCAAATCAAGTTGCAGTAAGTTTAGGCACCTCCTCTCCTATCAAGGCTGGATGAAGCAACCCAGTAGGAGAAAAGAGTCTCAAAAGCAGGCAATAGTGTCAGAGACACCCCTGCTCCCACTATTAGGAGTCCCGCAAGAAGACCAAGCTACACAACTGTCATATATATGCAGAGGGCCTAGGTCAGTCTCATGTAAGTTCTCTGGTTGGCTGTTCAGTCTCCATGAGACCCTATGAGCCCAGGTTAGTTGATTCTATGGGTTTTCTTGTGGTGTCCTTGACCCCTCTGGCTCCCATAATCCTTCCTCCCCATCTACCACAGGATTCCCTGAGCTCCACCTAATGTTTGGCTGTGGGTCTCTGCATGAGTTTCCACCAGTTGCTGAATGAAGCTTCTCTAATGACAGTTGGGGTTGGGCTAGGCACTAATCTATGAGTATAGCAGAATATCATTAGGAATCATTTCATTGACTTTTTTTTGCCAGTCATTTTTGGTTCTATCTTAGGTCTCTGGGCTGTCCAGCATCTGGGCCCTGGCCTCTATGCAGTGGCAGGACCAGTCATTGGTTGGTTACTCCCACAATTTTTGTGCCACATTTATCCCAGCATATTATGTAGGCAGGACAAACTGTATGTCAAAGGCTATGTGGCTGGGTTGTGGTCCAAAAATCCCTCCACTGGAAGTCTTGCCTGGTTACAGGAGATGGCCACCAGTTCAGGGTCCATGTTACCCATTGCTAAGGGTCTTAGCTGGAATCACCCTCATAGATTGCTGCAAGTTTCCATTGCACTAGGTTTCTAGCTCATCCCAGAGATGCACCCAGATTCCAATGATTTCTCAGTACTCTCTCTATCCTCCCACAACTGTACCTCCTGTTCCAAAGCCCACTCCTCTATTGAGCCCCCTTCCCAACCTGTCCACCTCTGATATCTATTCTATTTTCCCTTCACAGTAAGATTCATGTGCCCGCCCCCAGTCCTCCTTGTTACTTAACTTCTTTGGGTCTGTGGACTGTAGCATGGTTGTCCTTTAATTTATGTCTAATGTCCACTTATAAGTGAGTACATACCATGCTTGTCTTTCTGAGTCTGGGTTACCTCACTTGGGATGATCTTTTCTAGTTCCATCCATTTGCCTGCAAATTGCATGATATCATTGTTTTTAGCAGCTGAGTAGTACTCCATTGTGTATATGTACCATATTTTCTTTATCCATTCTTCAGTTGATGGACATCTTGGTTGTTTCCAGTTTCTGGCTATTACGAATAGTGCTGCTATGAACATAGTTGAGCAAGTGATTTGGTAGAGCATCCTTTGGGTTTGTACCCAAGGGTGGTGTAGCTGGGTCTTGAGGTAGGTCCATTCCCAATTTTCTGAGAAACTGCCATATCAATTTCCAAAGTGACTGTACAAGTTTGTACTCCCACCAGCAATGGAAGTGTCCCCCTTGCTACATATCCTCACCAACATTCTCTGTCACTTTTTTTTTGTTGTTGTTGTTGTTGTTGTTTGTTTTTTGTGTTTTGTTTTTTGGTTTTTTCAAGACAGGGTTTCTCCATGTAGCTTTGGAGCCTGTCCTACATCTTGCTCTGTAGACCAGGCTGGCATCAGACTCACAGATCCACCTGGCTCTGCCTCCTGAGTGCTGAGATTAAAGGTATGCGCCACTACCGCCTGACTGTCACTTGTATTTTTGATCTTAGCCATTCTAACAGTTGTAAGATGGAATCTCAGAGTCCTCTTGGTTTGCATTTCCCTGATGGTTAATGATGTTGAATATTTCTTTAAGTGTTTCTTAAACATGCGAGATTTCTTTGTTGAGAATTCTCTGCTTAAATCTGCACCCCATTTTTTAATTGGATTATTTGTTTTGTTTCTGTCTAGTTTCTTGAGTTATTTATATATTTTGAAGATCGGCCCTCTGTCAGATGTGGGGTTGTTGAAGATCTTTTCCCATTCTTTAGGCTGTCATTTTGTCTTATTTACTGTGCCCTACAAAGGCTTCTCAGTTTCAGGAGGTCCCATTTATTAGTTGTTGATCTTAGTGCCTGTGGTATCGGTGTTCTGTTTACAAAGTTATCTCCTGTGCAAATGCATTCAAGGCTCTTCCCCCACTTTCTCTTCTAGCAGTTTCAGTATATCTGTTTTATCTTTGGATCTTCGATCCACTTGAACTTGAGCTATTTGCAGGGTGAGAGATGTGGATCTATTTGCAATATTCTACATGCTGACATCCAATTAGACCAGCACCATTTGTTGAAGATGCTTTCTCTTTTTCCAATGTGTATTTATGGCTTCTTTATCAAAAATCAGGTGTCCATATGTGTGTGGATTTACATCTGGGTCTTTGATTCAGTTCCATTGGTCAAACTGTTTTTATGCCAATATCATTTTGTTTATATTACTATTGCTCTGTAATATAGCTTGAAATCAGGGATGGTGATATTTCCAGTTCTTTTATTGTACAGACTTGTTTCAGCTATCTTGTGTTTTTGTTTTTCTGTATGAAGTTGAGTATTGTTCTTTCAATGTCTGTAAAGAATTGTGTTGGATTTTTATGGAAATTGTGTTGAATCTGTATATTGCTTTTGGTAAGATTGCCATTTTTACTGTGTTAATCCTAGCAATCCATGAACATAGGAGATCTTTCCATTTTCTGATATCTTCTCCAATTTCTTTCTTCAAAGACTTGAAGTTCTTGCCTTACAGATCTTTCACTTGTTTGGTTAGAGTTATACCAAGATATTTTATAATATTTGTGGCTTTTGTGGGGTGTTATTTCCCTGATTTTTCCCTCAGTCCATTTATTATTTGTAAAAGGAGGGCTACTGATTTTTTTTAGTTTATTATTTTATTTTCAGTCACTTCACTGAAGGTGTTTATCAGCTGTAAGAGTTTCCTGGTAGAATTTTGGGGGCCACTTGTGTGTACTATCATATTATCTGTAACTATCGAAACTTTGACTTCTTCCTTTCCTATTTGTATCCCCTTGATCTCCCTCAGTTTTCTTATTGCTGTAGCTAAAACTGCAAGTACTATATTGAATAGCTATAAAGAGAGTAGACAGCCTTTTCTTGTACCCAGTTTTAGTGGAATTTACTTTGAGTTTCTCTCCATTGAATTTGATGTTGGCTGTCGGCTTGCTGTAATTGCCTTTATTATGTTTTGGTGTGTCCCTTGTATCCCCGATTGCTCCAAGACTTTTATCATGAAGGGGTGTTGGATTTTGTCAGAGACTTTTTCGGCATCTAATGAGAAGATCATTTTTTTTCTTTCCATTTGTTTATATGGTGGATTACATTGATAGATTTTCACAGGTTGAACCCTCTCTGCATCTCTAGGATGGAGCCTACTTGGTCATGGTGGATGATCTATTTAAGGTGTTCTTGGATTTGGTTTGCAAGAATTTTCCGAGTATTTTTGCATCAATATTCATGAGGGAAACTGGTCTGTAGTTCTCTTTCTTTGTTGAGTCTTTGTATAGTTTGGTTATCAGGGTAACTGTGGCCTCATGAAATGAATTTGGCAATGTTCCTTCTGTTTCTATTTTCTGGAACAATTTGAGGAGTATTGGTATTAGCTCTTCTCTGAAGGTCTGATAGAATTCTGTCCTAAAACCATCTGGCCCAGAGCCTTGTCTTAAAGTTAGCCTTTGGGAAGAAGGTCTGCTGCAGAAGAAGCCAGGAAGAAGGACTGAAAAGGTCCTTGCTGAGAAGCCCTGACTCTGAAGAGGACAAATTCTCGCTACCAGAATTCATTCCACCTTATCCAGATCCACCAGTGTTTGCTATAAAATAATAAGTATCATGACTTAAACAGCAGGGTTTAAGATGGTTCTCTACCTCTAGGATGGTTCTCTGTCTATTGGATAGTTCTCTGCCTATCAGGTGGTTCTCTGCCTATAGGATGGTTTTCTGAGTATAGGATGATTCTCCGCCTATAGTATGGTTCTCTTCCTATTGGATAGTTCTTTGCCTATCAGATGGTTCTCTGCTTTTTGCATAGTTCTCTAATGATAAGGAGTCTGAAATAGGTCTCCTTACTTCCGACAGTACATTACTACCCACCTTTAACCTTCCACCCTGGCATTGTGGTCCTTTATGATTAGATGCAGGTCCCATCTGGATAACCCAGGATAACCTCTATATAACAAGATCTCCACATTAACCACATCAAAAAAGCCTCTTTTGCCATATAACGCAATATTCCAGGTTCCGAAATAAATAAGAAAGCGTATTTATCATATAGCATCACCCATGTTGTTACTCTTTCCTTGTCACCTAACTAAGAGTACTAACTATTAATGTAACAAAATCTAGAAACAGCTGGCAGATGGGAGCCCTGGGCATGTAGATTATCTTGATTGCATTAATTGAGATGGTAAGGTCTGCCCACTGTGAGAGTCACGATTCCCTAGATGGGATCCTGAACTGTATGAGTGGAGAAAGGAAGCTAAGCAATGGGATTCATTCACTGATTGTATATGTGATGTGACCCGTTGCTCTAGTCACCTGTGGCCAATAAAGGACTGTACCCTTGATTTGGGAAAAAAAAAATTCAGCATGTTTTATCACAGCAACAGGAAAAGAACTTTCACTTTCTCTTATAGACACCCTTACCAAGTGATCCAAGATATTCATACATTCCAACTAGAAGGTACTGGGACAGTGGGGTAGTGCAGGGGAAATCGCCTGTCTACTAAAGAGGAGAGAACACAGAGGATGACAGGCTTAGAATCCCTGAGCAGAGACAGCAGTGAGTGACCCAACTGTCGTAACATCATTGACTATGGGCAAGAAAAACAAAGAAAGAATTGGGGCTGGAAAGATAGCCCAGTGATTAAGGGTACTTCCTGTTTTTACAGAGGACCTGAGTTTGGTTCTCAGCACCCACATCATGGTGTTTGCAACTCCCTATAACTCTATTCCCAGAGGACCTAATTCTCTCTTCTGGCCTTGGCAGGCTCCTGGATGTATGTGGTACAGATACAGACAAGTAAGCAGGCACATGCGCACATGCACACGCATGTACACACACACACACACACACACACACACACACACACACTATTTAAAACATAAAGTCAAATTAACAAACAAAAAACCTCTAATAATAATCAATGATTAAGGCAATTCATGAGAAAGATCCTGGTGTGCAGTTCTAGTACATCAATAACTAATTTCAATACCTGCAAATCATTTAACTGGGAAAATGCATGCTGTGCAGAGAAAAGAAAACTTTTATTTTACTGTAGTTGATCTTGAAAGAAATCACACAATGTACACACAATCATGCCAGTTTATAGCATTGCTACACATTAGCTTTGGTTGCCCCACAGCAGTGTCAAACTATTTGTAGATTCCCATGGTTCTTGAATCTCTCTCTAGCAGGGAAGTGGTCCTGTGCTCCTTTACCATGAAGAGATAGAAGCCTAACATTGTGCCTTCATTCCAATAACATCAGACCCTTTAAAAAGCTCAACACTTGAGAAAGACAAGCAAAAGGTTATGTTTGAAGACAAGACACAGCAGGGCATCTTATCATAAACTTTATTAGGGTTTTAAAGAGAATTATAGATGATAATGGATCCACGAAATAATAGATAGTCCCAGAGGAGCTACAAATGGAGATACATGTGAAGGGGTCTACCAGGGTCATAAACAGTGAACATGTAGTGCCTGAAGATTATGAACAGACACTGTCCTCAGGGAAGAAATGCAGCTTCATATTAAAGTTGATGTCATCTACTGATACTTAATTCTCAGTAATGATTTTTATTGATTTCCATGTCATAGAAACACATGCAAATAAATGCCTTTGACCCTCAGAGACACACTTGGAAAATATTTTTCCCACCAGCGTATGCTATTAGGACAGCTTGTCATTCATTCATTTTGTCACTCATTGTAGCTGGAGAATTTTCTCTCCAGGTCCCACCAAGCCCGGCAGTCCGACAGCCCACTTATAAAATAAACACACAGACGCTTATATTATTTAAACTGTTTGGCCTAATGACTCAGGCTTCTTGCTAACTGTTCTTATATCTTAAATTAACCCATTTCTATAAATCTATACCTTGCCACGTGGCTCATGGCTTACCGGAATCTTCACATGCTGCTTGTCCTGGCGGCGGCTGGCAGTGTCTCTCTCACTCAGCTTCCTGTTCTCTCAATTCTCCTCTCTGTTAGTCCCGCCTATACTGCCTGCCTGGCCACTGGCCAACCAGTGTTTTATTTATTGGCCAATCAGAGCATTTGACATACAGACCATCCCACAGCAACTCATTACATAAATACTGTCGGAGTATCTTCTCTCATAACAGATACTGTAGGAATATCAATAATGGTAATCACTTGGCCATCCATAGTATAACAGCTTACATGATACTTTTCCAGGTACTATTCCATTTAATAGCTCCACATAGCCTGTGAGATGGGCAGTTTCATCTTCCTTTCACAGCCAGGAAAACAAGAGGCCTACCTTATCAAGAATCTTCCCACAATTCTGTCCTCAGGGAACAGCTAGAGGAGTAACTCCATCTCTATTCCCTGTCTCTAAAGCCACACCATGTAATATGATCTCCTTCCTGACTTCTGGAGCTTATTATCTCTAAATCATTGTGCATAAATAATTGTAAAACATGAGTAATTATAATAAATATAATACCATCGTCTCAAGAATATGTAAGTATCTTTCCAAGTGCCTGAATATCTGATAAATTACATTTTCTGGAGAATTACCTCTCTCCACCCACTGCCTCTCCTAAAACCAAATTCCAACCTTAATCTTGAGTTTTATCTCTCAATTTATAGCCATTTTCACAATGAAACACAGCTTTTAATGAGACCACAAAAGTTACTGCCTACTTTACACAGAAGAACAGTTAAGCCCCACTGAAGTCTAAATCCTAAGTAGACCATGACTCACTCAGCAGTGAGAAAATTCACTGTTTGCCCTGCCGGCTTTTCAGCAGACACGATTTGGATTGCACCTCAGAAATGTTGAAGATGCCTTTGAGTTGCACATTTGTGTCTTATGAGTAATCAGACTTCAAATGGTATATCCACAAATGGTAAGCCTCTATAGTACACTGAAACTCCTGTGGAAATGAAAAAAAAATCACAAAAATAAACTGTAGCTGGGGGGAGGGGAAGAAGGCCTCATAGAGAAGGCCTCATAGAACTGATCATTGATGTCAGGGTTGGCATCAGGGGAAAATTGTGGGGAAGAGAAACGAAGAGGAGGAAATGTCATGTGCAAAGGCAGGCGTGTAAGGGTGATCTGGGTCCGTTGTGGATTAATTAAGCAGTCCATGGAGAGTGGGGGCGGAGGCAAACAAATGGAGTAGAATGAGATTAACTTCATTCACTAATAGTGAATGTCACTTTAAGACCAGGGCTGTGGAGGAGGGCATTTGGCAGAAAAGTTTCTGAGAATGTTCTCAGTCTTCCTCTCTTTCACTGAACAAGTACAGAGACTAGAAATAGCAGCGCTTCACTGTCCTGACTGGCCTTATACCAGGATGTAAGTGACCCAGACCTGGTTAATAGGGTGAAATGGAAAGTCTTGGCAGTTTCCTGGGAAAGCCTCCCTTCCATGATGAAAAAAGCAACAGTATATTCTTCAACTCTTTCCTGGATGAAGTGAAGACCTTAGAGATGTTACAGCTACATCGTGCCCAATAGGAACCGTCCACAAGCAGTTCAGAACCATGACATTGCAGAACATTTTAAACAACCACTGAAGCCCCCACTTGTGATCATCTTGAGATGGAAAGAAAACGAACTCCCTGTCCCTTGAGCTACTCCAGGCTTATTTTCTTTTACTTACATCCACAAGAAGCTGGTATCAGAGAATAATCATCAGAGAAGATGAAGAAGGAGAAGGAGGAGGAGAAGGAGAAGGAGAAGGAGAAGGAGAAGGAGAAGGAGAAGGAG
>CABHPH010135036.1:5116-16755 GCA_902168325.1 Peromyscus nudipes | reverse complement strand
AGGAGAAGGAGAAGGAGAAGGAGAAGGAGAAGGAGAAGGAGAAGGAGAAGAAGAAGAAGAAGAAGAAGAAGAAGAAGAAGAAGAAGAAGAAGAAGAAGAAGAAGAAGAAGAAGAAAATGAAGAAGAAATGTTTTAACTTGATAATTGAATTTTACCTGTCTATATTATAAAACTTTGTTTTCATTTGAAGTGAAGAGTGAGGTAATGTTCCTGAGGACTCTGGACAAGATCTACGGCCATATCTAGTGCCTTCCACTGCATTCATTACGCTGTAAGCAGGTTTGGGGGCTGGTTGGGACAGCCAGTGTTCTGCTTTAATCTACAAGTCAGTTCTCCAAAATGTCGGTAAAATCAAAACAGAGCACGTGACAGAGAAAAAAGGAGTCAGCACCAGGTAGGTGGAGGCAGGAAGACCAGGAGTTCAAGGGAAGCCCTCTGCAACATAGAGAATTCAAGGCCAGTCTGGGCTACATGAGCTCCCCCCTCCACCTTCCCTACCCCACCCCCATCTCAATAACAAAAACAAAAGCAGTAAAGCTCATCGTATAATCTTCAGGCTAATTACTTCAGAATGGTGCTGGTTTTAATAACAAATATAGATTTCTGAATCAGTGGGGGATGTGGGGACTAAGAAGTTAAACTTGAGTTGGACATGCCAAATGCTAAGGGCAAGAGAGAGCGCCAAGGACATAAACCTTCAGAATGTAGCAAAAACAGGCCTGAAGCTCACAGAGGGATACTGATTAGAGACACATGTTTTATTGGGAGCTGTTAAATAGTGCATATTGCCATGAGAACTAGATGAAAACCAAGGTGGGCAGGAAGATCACATTTGTATACACCATGTTTTGGCCACAGCCTTGGGAACTGAGTGTCAAATTCAACATTACCACAATACTATGAAAAAAAAATCTACAAATTCCACTTGTATGAAAGCAAAAAGAAAAGGTGGGGGAGGTGAGGTCCCATGAGTTTTAAGGTCCAAAGGATAGGCACAACCAGTATTGAAACATCAGTGCAAAACTACAAGCCTTCATGAGTTAAACTTTCAAATGTGGAGTTAAAGATTTACTTTTAAGCCAGGCAGTGGTGGTGCACGCCTTTAATCCCAGCACTCAACAGGCAGAGGCAGTCAGATCTCTGTGAGTTGGAGGCCAATCTGGTCTATAAAGCAAGTTCCAGGACAGCCAGAGCTGTTACATAGAGAAATCCTGTCTTGAAAATTGTAAAAGAAAAGAAAAATATTTAATTTTAAAACTTGTAAGATGTAATTTTCAGTATAACAGAATAATACAAGAATCAAATCATAAATATATACTTGTAATGATCACACAAAAGTTATCATTTTAGATTACTCTTTTGAAACGTGCACAAGGTTATATGCAAACCACTCAGTGAGTCATGAAAGAATGATAACTCAATGTTACGGGACCTTTATTGTGTGCAGAGAAGGAAACCACTAAAAGCCCAGAGAAGAAGACTGACAGAAATACAGACAGACAGAGAGATATGGGACATAGATTGTAAAATCTAACAATGCTTGGTAGTATATGATAAGCTGTTAGAATGAGACATTTGTGTTTTTTAAATAATTACCTTCAGCATATCCCTTTGGCTTTTAGATTGTCATCCATAATGAATCACTGAAGGCAGATTGTTAAGAGTCAATGTCTCCCAGCAAGTATATTCAAATCTGTATTGGTTTCCCATGCAATATTGTCATGAGAATTGTCTAAAATATGGAGAAAATCTATATTTTCATGGAGTGCTTGCTTTCACCATGCTGCATTTATCTACTTAATCATGCTTATTTACTCTTACTTTATCATCACTAAGCTATTGATTGAACATATCACAGAGGAGGGGGTGCAACTGAATTATGCTAGACATCAGTGCAGATTTGGAGCCAAGCAGGAGAGTAAATACCCTTCCTCCGGAGGGGCTCCTGGGTCACAGGGGAGCACAGTCCCAGCAGGGACAACGCTGTTCATTGGAAACATTCCAGTTTACAGTAAAGAAGCACATGTCCACTAACCACACTTTTTAACATGTAAAACACATAGACATGCACTACTTCACCCTGGGAAATTAGAGACTTCTGACTGGGACCAATATTAGTAAGGTGCTAAACTAAATTTTCCCTCTGTAGAAATCTGAAATCTAGCATTGTGGTGGTTTGAATGAAAATGACCCCCATAGGCTCATAGGGAGTGTCATTATTAGGAGGTGTGGCCTTGCTGGAGGAAGTGTGTCACTGAGGGTGGGCTTTGAGGTTTCAGATGCTCAAGCCAGACAGAGTGTCTCTCTTTTACTACTGCTTGCCAATCCAGATGTACAACTCTCACTACTTCTCTAGCACCATGTCTGCCAAGTGCTACCACACTTCCTGCCATAATGACAATGGACCAAACCTTTAAACTGTAAGTCAGCCCCAATTAAATCAGTTCCTTTATAAGAGATGCGATGGTCATGGTGTCTCTTCACAGCAACAGAAACCCTAACTGAGATAATTTGGTACCAGGAGTGGGGTGTTGTTGTGATAGGCCTGAGCATGCTTTTGTTTGGAGGAATGTGAACTTTGGGACTTTGGATTAGGAAAGCAATTGAATGCTTTAAGCAGGCTTAATATGTAGTACTAGTAGGAGCATAGAAAACAGTGGTGCTGAGGATGATTTGAGTTGTGGGAGTCTGGATCAAGAGGTTTTGGAAGAGAAGAATATTATTTACATGACCTAGAGACTGTTCTTGTGGTATTTTGGCAAAGAATGTCACTGCTTTCTGCCCTTGTCTCCAAAAATCTGCCAGAAGCTAAATTGAAGAGTTATGGATTAGCAGCTTCAGCAGAGGAGATTTCCAGACAGCCTTGTATCAACTGTTTTACTTGGTTATCAGTGGCCATGCTTATGCAGATCTATAAGGAAAAGGAGCAAGATGAACAAGGAAAAATACAAAATGTGCAGTTTGAGGAGAAAAAGAGCAGCAGGAAGTTTGTTTAATGGAGCTAAGTCCTGTATTCAAAGACATAAACAGATCTTTTTAAAGCCTGATGCTAAATGGAATAAAAGGGAGTGGTGACCCCAGGACAAGACCCCACCCAGCTAAGCTTCCAACTTGTGAAAAAATGGAAATAAAAGCTTAGGGACTCATGTGGTGGCACATGACTTTAATCCCAGTTCTCGGAAGGCAGAGGCAAGATGATCTCTAAGTTTGAGGTCAGCCTAGTCTACAGATCAATTCCAGGACAGCCATGCTTATGCAGTGAAGGAAATCATAGAAAACAGAAAGTTTAAATGTGCAGGCAATGTTCCAGTCCCAGGAAGCAGCAGAACTAAGCAGCTTCAGCCATGTGGTTCTGACTTTAGAGTCAAGGATACAAGAAAGGGGCTAAGGAATCTCCTCTGTAACTAAGGAAAGTCACTGAGATAAGGCATGTGGCAGAGGTATGGCTACATGGAGTCATAAAGAAGCCATTGCATGAAGCTGTAAAGTTGAAGCCTAGATTGCCTTGGAGACCCCCCAAGATTTTGGAGATGCCAGAGTCATGGGTTACCTGCTGTGGAAATCTGCTAACAGGGAGTAGAAACAGCCCAAGAGAAAGAAGTGTGCTGCAGTCAACAAAGCTGAAATGAATTGGAGATCTAAAGAGCACTTTGACATCAGACATGGAGATGCAGAGTTTGGAGTTTACCCAGCTGGTTTTCAGTCTTGCTTTGGTCCAGTATTTCCTCACTGTGCTCCCTTTCTTCCCTTTGGGAATGGTAATGTATATTCTGTGCCATTGTATGTTGGAAGTATGTGAACTGCTTTTCAATTTTGATTTTATATAGGATTATGGTTAAGAGATAGCCTTATTCTCAGAAGAGACTTTGAACTTTGAACTTTTAAATATTGTTGAGACTTTGATAGACTATGAGAACTTTCGGACTAAATGAAGTTGACATTATGATACAAACCTGTGGGAATCAGGGAGTGGAATGTAGTGATTTGAATAAAAATGGACCCATAGGCTCATAAAGAGTGGCATTATTAGGAGGTATGGCCTTGTTGGAGGAAGTGGATCACTGGGAGTAGGTTTTTAAGGTTTCAAATGCCCAAGCCAGGCCCAGTGTCACTCTCTTCCGTCTGCCTGCTGATCTGGATCTAGAACTCTACTACATGTCCGATCCTCTCCAGCATCATGTCTGCCCTCATACAACCATGCTTCCCACCATGATGACAATGGACTGAATATCTGAAACTGTAAACCAGCCCCAATTAAATACTTTCCTTTATAAGAGTTGTCATGGTCATAGTGTCTCTTCACAAAAATTGAAACCCTTAGCTAAGATAAGCATATTTCCCACCAGACAAATATTTTTTAAAAGAAGAGACTTGACTTCTTCCTACAATATTTTAAATTACTCCTTAACAAATATGGTAGTAGTTGCTGATTGGATTACATTCACTGATAAATTTGAAAGATAAAAACAAGCATTTACATGTGTACAACTTTAAGGACAGCAAATTTGAAATAGACATTTGAAAGTAGTTAAATAAACAACAAAGTTTAGAAGAATTGGATAATATAAGAATAGGATTCTGTATATATATCCATCATGCCAATGTTGAAAGAAGTATCTAAGGACCTAAGTCAGACATGTTATATAGATATTTCACATCAAATGTGGTCCATCTCTCACATCAAAGGAAAACTCTCTGAACTCTAGTAAAAGGAATTTGGGGGTGAATATGTAGCTCAGGTGGTAAAGTATTGGGAATTCATGAGGTCTTGAGTTCAATCCCCAACACCACATATGCTGGGCAATGTGCCATTCACTGCAGTATCAGCACTCTGGAAGTAGAGACAGGAGGATCAGGAACTCAAGGTCATCCTCTTCCACCCAAGGAATTTGAGGCCAGTCTATGCTACATGAAATCCCTATTAAAAAATAAATGAATAGATTTCACATAGTAACAGAAAATACCATGAATTCATGTTTCACTTGTAAATGAGTGCTATCATTTTCCAGTTCTTTTCCTTGAAACAGGTGCACAGTTAAATCCCTCTCTCTTCTTCAGACTCTGTTCCTCTCTTCCATTAGACTGATTTCCTTCAATGTCTTTGATACTGGTTAAATGGAGTCCAAATGGGAACAAAGAAGTCTGATGAAAAGTATTCATACTAAGTTGTTGAAAGGACAATATGGAGGAAAAATATATTTAAGTTATGGGAATGAATAACTTATGGGACAGTTTAAGGAAACAGTGAGATATTTCCTCTCCAGAAAATTCAGGTCCCTCACAAACCATACACATTTCTGTAGCCACCTTTTGTGTCGATAAACAAATTGTTTCCTCCTCTAAAAATCTAAACTGCTGAAAGATGAAATAGAGGTAAGAGTTAGCTCTGTCTGCGCACCACACTCAGAGAAGCTCAGAAAGATCACATCAGTACCATCATGATTCCCTAGAGCACTCAATAGTAGTCTACACATCCTTCAAAAAAAGTTAAAAGGTCCAAAAATGTCACTGTGTTGGTCAGTGTCCCAAACTATTTCTCATACCTGAAGCATAAATGCTATTATTTACAATCCTAGATATTCCAGTAGGGACTCAAGAAAAATATCCATCCTTTATGGCTCCTCACAGCAGAGAAAGTACAGTGAAGGGCTGAGATATGGCGCAGTAGTAAAATACTGTGTGAGCCTCTGGGTTTGGTCCCCAGCAGAAGAAAGAAGAAGAAATGGAAGAAGGGAGGGAAGGGAGAAAACCAACAAGCTTAGCTGCATCATGGCCCTATTTTCCTTGGTGCTCTTATAACATGAGCAGGAACTAGCTGTCCCAGAATTCTATATAGAGACAAGTCGAAACACCTTAATAAATGTAACTTTGTTCTTTATGAAATCTATTTTGAACTGTTTGAATTATAATAAATGTATTCAATTACCAAAGTTTAAAACAAAAGGATGAATCATAATTTCAAAGATCTGAACAAGGAGGCATGGTATGACCAAATAACATACATTGACACTCAAAATGTATCCAATTTAACTTTTCTTAATGATCAGAAGGACAAATAAGATAGATTGACAACTCAGCTGAAAAATACTAGATCTTTTAAAATAGATACCTGAAACAAAAGAGAATAAAAAAGAAAAACCTTTCTATCAAGAGCATATTAGAACCTCCTCATTGGGAAATAAAAGGTTAAGCACCAAAGCCCGTCTACAAATGAAGACTGCTAGCTGATGGAGTGAGTCAGTGTGCTTCTCAGGTTGAAGAAGCATAATCACATCTTTTCCCTTCCACCATTGACTTGATCTTCTGGTTGGCTCCTTGCACACTCAGCATTGTCAACTCCAACCATGTTTTTCACCTTCTTACTCTACATTTTTTTAGTGGGGAAGAGGAGAATGAGGCATTATAATCAACATTATCTAATCCACAGCTGGGAAAAGCACATGAAACACGGGTGCTGTTTGTGTCTCCACCACACGAAGCAACCAGATGGGAAGTAAAGGGCCTATTCAGTTGTTGTTCTGAATTTAGATCAAAATTATGAATTCCTCTGACACTTGGAGGTATGCATGTATGTATGTAAGTAAGTAATAATACTAATCATCTCTATCTATATCTGTTGACATTAAGGGAAATTCAAACAAAATCCTAATTAGGAGACCTTCCTAGACTCATCCAAGCACAGAAATCTAAGACCACTGTTCATGAGCATGTTAATGATCTTAAGGCTTACACTCCCATCTTAAAATGACTCCAAAGCAGGGGCCCAGGGGTCTTTTTTTATGGTCCACAAGACTACAGATCCTTCTCTGACCACTGCCTGAGAAGTTCTGTCCCTTAACAGGAATGTGGCCCATGTCTGTTCATTCATACATCATGCCAACCCTGTTCTTTCTGTCTATTCTGAGGAAGTCCTTCTATGGCTTTTAACATACAATGTCTGAGAAAATTCTTTCTGCAGGGGCTAGTAGTTAATCCAGAGACTCAAAACTTGTCAAAGTGCTGAGTATAAATTATGAGTACCAGTTGTGAATGGTTCCCCTATACCAACCTCCCCCAAGAAGCATAGTGGAAGAAGAGGTAAAAAAGAATGTATAAGCCAGTAGATGGGAATAAGAACTATAAAACACTGAGTCTGGGCATGACATGGCTGCTATATCAACTCACAAAAGCTGCAGTAATATGCACAAGACCTACATAATATCGAGCCAGCCAAAATTCCAGCATGGATAGGGAAGGAGTCCACAAAGCCCCACCCCTAAGGGAAGGGCAATCGGCAGTTGATTGATGCTGAGAGAGGTTCAGTCACTCTCCTTTGGGGATGAGGTCACTAGTAGTTGCTTATGTCCCAGTGGATGGTCCCACACCCATGTATACATGCATAGGGCTAATCAGACTCAAGGAGTGATTAACACCAAGTGTAAAAAGAGAGCTGAAGTTTAGATGGCCACTAGGGGAGAAGGAGGAAGGTAGTGGTGGATAGGCAAGATCAAAATACTGTGTATAAATATACAGAATTTTCAATAAATAAAATTATTGTTGAAAGGCATATAATTCCTAGCAATTATATACTTAGGGAAATCCAAATCAAAACAACTTTGAGATTTTATCTTAACCTTATCAAATGGAACAACTGACAACAAATGCTAGAGCATGTCTGGGGGAAAAGGAACCCTCATTTACTGTTGCTGGGATTACACACGGATGCAGCCACTATGAACATCAGTGTGAAGGAATCTCAAAAGGCTCAAAGTCAATCTACTCTATGACACATACTCTATATCTCTCCTTGGCACATTCCCAAAGAATTCGCTCTACTCTGCAGACACTGGCTCAGCCGTGTTCATTGTTTCTCTAGGCACAATAGCTAGGAAATGGAAACAATCTGAAAGTCCTACAACTGATAAGTCGATAATGAAATGTGGTACATATATACTATGGAATATGATTCATCTGTTAAAAATAAATGAAATCATGAGCATTGTGGGTAAATTAATGGAACTACAAAGATTATGTTTTGTGAAGTAACCCAGACCCCAAAAGACAAACTTTCTCTTATTGGAGGCTCCTAGCTCCAAATCTTCAGATGTGAGTGTATAGCCTGTAGTAATTACAGAAAACAGCAAAATAAAACTTAATTGTTGTCAGAATGGGGCTTGGGGGCAACAGAGAAAGGAATAGCAGGGTATAAGAAAGCTGACCACGTAAATGGGAAAGGATGGGACATCTTGGGAGAGTTAACACAGAAGAAGGAGGGAGGTGGGTAAACTAACAATAAACATGACTGAAAAGGCACAAGGAATCATAATATTAACTATTTACCAAAAAAAAGTGTAATACATGTAACTCCTCATACATGATTTTAATGAGCCTTTCTCATCTGGGCTAATGGCACTCCTCTAAGAGTCAAAGACCACCTAACAAAAACCCCAATACCAGACATGAGATGCCCTCTTGAGTTGTTGGTCAGGGCTCTCCAAGATACTCCCAAAGCATACCGTCTATTGCTATCTCCCCTGGTTACCCCTCAGAGATGGAAGGTGAGTCCCTATTGCTGAAGACACACGCACTTCAGAAACAGGGACAGAGACCCACAAGGTGGAACTGATCTGAAAGCACCCTGCATGAGGACTAGCTTCCATGGTACCAGAAGGTGCCACGCAAACTTCCAAAGGAGGGAGGTAACAAGTCCTATCTAGCTCTAACACCTATGAACCACATCAACAACCAGCATGGAGGGTAATCCTAAGGGCACAGTCGTGGCACATACTTCAGTAGAAACCAGCAACTCTCTAATTGGACTTAAGACCAGCTCAACAAGAAGGATATCATGCCTGGTACTGGAAACCTAGCTAACCACTCAATGCTAGTGAAGCCATCGTTACTGGAGAGGTATCTACAACTACTGATTTACTAAACCTGCATAATCCCCTTAACAACAATCTATAAACATTTGTCCTTATACCCACAGATGAGTTTAGTCTTCACCTCTTATAATGGAAACTTCTTTGCAATAGATGGAGACCATTACAGAAAACTGTAACCAACCAGAACGCAGTTTTAGAACACAATCTCAATGGATTCATCTACAAAACACTCCCTCACCTGAGGCTTAGGGAACTTTGCAGAAGACAGGTAATAAAGATGGCAAAAGGCAGAGGATCAGGGAGATTTGGGTCTCCAAATGTGAGGTGAACAAGGATGATAGCAATGAATGTGTCCAATTTTGGACAGAGGAAAGCCCCTGAGGCCTAAACCCTTCACAAAGAATTACAGGCAACTGAGGGAACCTGGGAACGGGAGAGGTGGGCCTCCTCAGGGAAGGGCATGCCAGTTGGTTGTCCAGTGCCAAATAGTCAGTCATGAAAACATATGTACAAGTAGCATAACACAGAACAGGTTATATTTTAAAATATATACATTTAAATATTTATATATTTATATGCATGCAATAAGAATTAATAAAAAGCTGGGAGAGGTGGTAAACACCATTAATCCCAGCACTCAGGAGTCAGATGCAGGTGAATCTCTGAGTTCAAGACCAACCTGGTCTATAAAGTAAGTTCCAGGACAGCCAGAGCTATGCAGAGAAGCCTTGTCTTGAAAAAAAAAAAGAGGAGAAGGAGGAGGTGGAGGAAAAAGAGGAGGTGGAGGAGAAGAAGAGAAGAAGAAGCCATAGATTTGAAGGAGAGTGGGGAGGGGTATAGAGGCAGATTTGGGGGAAGGAAAGGGAAGCAAGAACTGTAATTAAACTATAATCTCAGAAATAAAATTTAAAAATGAATTGATTTTTTAAAAAAGTATGTCAGCTAATACGTGTGACTATTAAATAATTGAATAAAGTTTTATTCACAAAGAATAAGTGTAGGTCGGTTTATGCATGTGGGCTATAGTTTGCCGAAGTGTTTTAGAATGTTAGTCTATATTCTAGAGTTTTAAGAAATTTTAGATTTACATATTCGATGCTCAAGGTCTATTATTAGAGGACTATGGAGAGGGCTGGAGAGATGGCTCTAATAGTTAAGGGCTTCTCTTCCAGAGAACCCACATTCATTCCTAACACCAGCATCTAGTGGATCATAACTACCTGTATCTCAAGGTCCCGGTGATCTCATAGCCTCTTCTGTCCTCTGTGCCCCCACACACACACACACACATTTACACATAAATAAAAATAAATATTTTTAAAGCGAGAGCCTATGAATGTACCTACAAGGATAGACCTACTTACTCATAAAATACGCATCCTTTAAATAGAATTTCAGGAGCTGGAGAGATGGCTCAGCACCTAGACTCTCTTGCTGCTTTGCAGAGAACTAGAGTTCGGTTCTCAGCACCCACTCACAACCTCCTATAACTCTAGCTTCAGAAGATCCAAAGCCATCTTCTGCCCTCCAGGGGTACCCACACATACACACATGCAGACACACACACATACGAATATGTACACAGACAAACACATGTCCATATACAAATACATATATATATACACAAACACATTCATGCATATGTACACAGACACACACATACACAAACATACACAGACACATGTTCATATACATAGACATGCATACACTTATATACAGACTCACACAGACACATGCATGTATATATACACAGACACACAGAGACACACATATATACATGTTCATATACACAAACACACACATATGCATATGTACACAGATACATACACACACATACATATGTACATATACACAAACACATACACATAAATAAGTTTTTTTAAATCAAAATTCTAAGTAGCAAGAAAACTTCCAAAATTTGTAGTCCATGTACCTTATTTTATAGGTGAGCAAATGTTTAACATGCTTTAATAGCCTACTACCCCAAATATCACAACCCAAAGTTTGATTATATAACTCAAAAAAGAAAAACACAATATATGCATTAGTAACTCTGAGATACAACACTGTCAATCAAATCATAGAGAATAAAGGGCCAACTAGTCTTACAAAATTAGATGGAGCTCCTGGCTACTTCTCTGGTTTACTACTGCAGTAAAAAGAGGTTTTCAATATTAGACAAAAGTCTAGTTCATAGAAAATTCCCACTCTCTAAAGACACATGTATACATGCACACGTGCATATATTTACAGAGTCATACACAATTGTAGACTTCCAAAATCCAGGCCAGGCCAGGCCAACAGAGCCCTTAAAAACAAAACACTATAAGCTGTGAATGGTAGCCCACACCTGTACCCAGCACTCAGGAGGTTAAAATAAGAGAATCTCTGTGATCGTGTGAGTGCAAAGCGAGCCAGTTCTACATAATTGAGTTCAAGGCCAGCTGCACACCAAGACTCTGCCTTAACTCTCACCTCCCCGACTCCTCAAAATCAACTAAACACCTAAAGTAGTAGTAGTCAGAATTAATGCTATGGAAATGTAAACACACAACTAAAAACATTAGCAGTGGTGATATTTTTTTAGTTTTTTTAATTTTCCAGCAAGTTTCTAATCTGCATGAACTAATTTTCCAATCTGAATTCACTAATAAAAAAATTTATCCAAAGGAGCCAGTGAGATGGAGATGGTTCAGAAGGTGAGGGAGTCAGTGAGATGGAGATGGTCCAGAAGGTGAAGGAGCCAGTGAGATGGAGATGGTTCAGAAGGTGAAG
>CABHPH010135035.1:5875-23012 GCA_902168325.1 Peromyscus nudipes | reverse complement strand
TGTGTGTGTGTGTGTGTGTGTGTGTGTGTGTGTGTGTGTGTGTGTGTAGGACTGAACCCAGTGTCCTGGACATACCAGGAAGCATTCTACCACTGACTGAGATATATCTATTTCTTGCTTCTTAAAATACTTTTTTATTTTGATCAAGGGTCTTACTAAGTTGCCTGGACTAGTCTTAAACTCAACTCAACTCTGTAGTTAAGGAAACCTTGAACATGCAATGCCCCTGCCTCTGCCTCCAGAGTAGCTGGGCTTGCAGGCATGTATCACCAGGCTATCTTTTATAAAGCTCTCAGAATGACTCCAACATGGAGTGAATGTTGGGGGTCCCAAAGCTAGAGGAAAGCAGGGCACATCAGGGAAAAGTAAACCACAAAACACCACTGTCCACCTCCACACTGCAAGCTCATGTACCAAGTGTGGGAGTTGGAGTCAAGAGTTCATGTGCTCCAATCAAACTGGTGTTTTCTTAAAATTGTGCTGGGTCAGGAGTGGTGTGGGGCAGCATGCAACAACTTTACAGGCTGTTGTCTAGTCATGTGACTAAGAGACCAAGCTTTGAATGCCATAAAAGCAATAGTGTATATACAAATGCATATAAGGGGAGAGAGAATGTGTGCAGTTTTAACATAGCTCTCACAATGGGCCCTGCACTGAGCTATCACAGTCGCAACAGCATTCGTACCAACCACTTTTCTCATTTTTCCCATGGCTAGCCATGGAAGAGCATGCCATGGAAGAGCAGTCTTTAAAGGAACCTGTCCTCAGAGGACACCAAAGTCACACGGCCTTTTACTACATGGTCGTCAATGAAAGAACTAGTGCACATGCACACACACACACACACACACACACAGGACACTGTGACACACACACACACACACACAGGACACTGTGTCCGGCTATGATCACAGGTCTACGGTCACTCAAGACGTCTTTCACATACACTCAGGGCTCATACATTCACTGAGAGACATTTTAGCAGCTGCCAGGGTTCTGGGTGCTGATGAAAGGCAAGAGGGTCCACAATGAGAGAACAGACCCTACAGATGAACAGGCCGCCCAGGTAGTTCTAGTCCACTCCAGAAAGAGACAGTGGGGTTACCCCAGCACTGACCCCCTGAGAAACCAGAGTTCACATAGAGCCAGGAGAAGTGCCAGTGAGACATGTCTCAAAGCCCAGACGGCATTCCTAGGTCAGACAGAAAATGTCTGCAAGGCCTTGGGTTCCCTTGCCTGTGTTCCTAGTCCTTCTTGCCTGTGTTAGTTCATTGTCTTGCACAGGGGACTTCTCTAGCAAAAATTCATTCTATTTTTTTAAGCAAAACGCCAGACCAAGGATATTTGAAATGAGAACTTGGAAGCAGATGCACAGCCTGAGCAGAATGCTGTTTTCTTTGCTGGCACTTCCTTATGGGGAGCAGGAGCTGCAAGAAGCCACAAAAGCCTTCCAGATGCCACTACCACCCAGAAGGCCCCTGTAAGGCCTGGCTCAGACCCGGGGACCAACAACCCTGCCAGAGTAGGGAGATCAAGGGCCTCTTATGGCTGCTGGCTCAGCAGTCTATCTGTGCAGCATGGCTGTGTGGGCGGGCATCATAAGGACTACTTCTATGCAAGGCCCCCTGATCTAAGTTACCTAACCTCTTGTAAACCAGACCCTCTGCTGAGAGTTTTGGAGACAGGGCCAAAGCACTGGAAAGGAGGCCAAGCTCAGCGTGAGGTGCCAGGTCTCTGGGGAGGTGGTCTAGGGAGGCCCATGCAACTCCCTGTGCCCCTGACTGGAAGAAAGGCAAGGGTCTTCTCTATTGTGTTCAACAAAGG
Source organism: Peromyscus nudipes (assembly GCA_902168325.1). Lineage (NCBI taxonomy): Eukaryota > Metazoa > Chordata > Mammalia > Rodentia > Cricetidae > Peromyscus > Peromyscus nudipes. The sequence continues at coordinate 21,188 of CABHPH010135035.1, read as the reverse complement.
CTGATGCCCTGAAATTCTATGAAATTCTGTGAAGTTTAATGTTTCCCTACACCGACAAGACCAATTTCACCAAGAGCCATTCCTTTGGCTAACAAAATCCACAAGCCACAGAATCTTGTCCCCTCCCCCCTTCAGAGCTCAGGGGCTTCTGGCTTGCTTTGGAGGCACTAGAAACCTATGTCCCTCCACAGTTCTAGGCTGTCCCTTTCTTTGTGACTGTCTTCCAAGCCGGCTGGTGATGCAACCTGACCAAGATTTTTTTCTCTCACTAACTGTAGAGATGATACAGGGTCTCATCATTGAAGAAAAATGAATTAGAGTTAAAATGAAACCATCTTTCTAGGGGAGGAAAGAGGCAGGGCAAGGGACTGTAAGCAGCATCTCAACTCTGTTCCCATGGCAACTGGTTCGACTCCACAGAGGCAGATCCAGCATCCATCACCATGTCAACTGAGCAGGCTTGGAAGACACTTTGAGGTTTAAAGTCCAGGCATCAGTTATCCAGCACACACACACACACACACACACACACACACCACAACACACACACAACACACATACATACACACAACACACACACAACACACACGCGCGCGCGCACACACACACACACACAAACACACACACACACACACACACACACACACACACACACACACACACGGGCAAGGGTGGCACTGGGACTCCCCTGTCCTTAGGTTCCTTTCCACATGCCACTTCTTTCGTACATAACCTTCTGGTCTTTGGTTTCCTGGCTGTCTATCATTAAGCTCCTCCTCTGGCTGTCCATCACCTCACTGATTCCTGCAGCATCCTGCATTCTGCAGCATCCTGCATCCTGTGCACATGTCACCTTCATCCTCCCAGTACAACCCCCTAGCTTCACACACACCTTCCAGCTGCTCTAAATTCTCAGTAGATTTACTTCTATTTAGGTTTACCTCTTCTGGAGTGCCTCCCCTCCCCTGCGTATAACCCCTCCTCTCCCCTGCACACACCCCTCCATCAGCCACCACGGCAGCCTATGCTTGGAGGACACAAAACTTACCCCTTAACATCACAGCCCCGGACTTGGCGACAGTGTTGTTTAAGATAGGATGCTGCTGCCACCCTCATGAGATGGCTAAGCCTCTGAAAACGGGCTGTGTACTTGTGGATTTAGCAGATAGAGTTAGGCATAGTCTCTGAGCACACAGAGAATAAAGCAGGGTTCTCTGGGACACTCTCAGCACCACACAGTTGAAAGAAAATGTTAAGGCTCCCTCTCTGAGAGGCCTTTGAGTTCCAGATAATCCCTTGCACCCTTCAGCTCCCTAAAATACAGGGATGCTTTCTGTTCCCTCTGCAGCTAATACTGGTTCTCTGGGGTCTGCAGGGGACAGCAAGACAACTCCCAGATGTCACCAACAGGTCAAACTTCTTGTTACATATCATCTGAAGCTTCCCATGCGCCTAAAAGCTGGACTAAAAGCTGCTTTACTTCCAGCTCATCTAGCCTCCCCTAACTTTGTAAAAGCCTTCTCAACCACCACAACCAACTGCAACTTCTGCCTCAGTTTCTGAAGGACTAAGGAATTAGCTGAGTGTGCCAAATGCCCATAGCTGGACCCGGGGACCTGGCACCTAGTTCAGGCAGGACTGGAGGTTTTCCTGAGGTGTGGGGTACCCCACTCAAGGAGATGCATGCCTGGAAACATTGGCTGAAAGGGTGCTTGAAAGCTCAACAACACAGAAAACAAGGAATGAGCCAAGCCATATGGTAGGCACCTGAGACAAGGTGAGTCTTGTAAAGGCAGCACGTCCTCCTCATCCTTACACACCTAACACAACACACACCTGGGCACAACACACACCTGCTCACAATACACACACACAACACACCTGTGAACATACACTTGTACACAACACACACTTGGGTACAACACACACTTACACACAATACATACCTACACATAATACACACCTGTACACAACACACACCTGTGCACAACATACACCTGCACACAACACATCTGTGAGCATACACCTGTACACAACACACACCTGTGCACAACACACACCTGCATACAACCCACCTGTGAACATACAACTGTACACAACACACACCTGCACACAACACACTTGCTCAAAATATATATCTATGCACAAACACATACCTGTGAACAACACACCTGTGCACAACACACAACCTGTTCACAATATGTCTTTTCCAACAGGAAAAGCACAGTGGAATAGGCTTTCTCACTCTCTTTCCCCCTGAAAAACATGATTGGAAACCAGCATCAAATGAATCCTATTCCATGGACCAAGCCATCTACTCCAGAAAACACGTTAATCCAATGCACTGATGCCTGTTTAATTTAGACTCCCTCCAAATGAAACATGTGATAAATGACTTTAAACTTGTCTAAAGTTTAACTTAGCTGTGCTTACTTAGAAATGTCTCTGAGCTCTTATCAGTGTGAACCAAAGTGCTGAGCATGTTCAAGAAGAGCGCGACAGGACCTGTCAATACAAGGAAATAAGCAAGTCCGTCCTTGCCCCTAAGATCCTAGGATTTGCTTCTAGGACAACACGCACAGTCGCCCAGATTCTGCTGGACAGCCAGTGCTCTGATAAAGGAGCGAGAGGCTTTGGAGATCCAGGGGTAATCACTGCACACAGGCAGGTGGCTGTCATATGGAGTCCCAGAGATAAAGGGAACAGAGGGAACTGGAGGGAGGAATTTGGAGGGAGATCTGTATAGCACGGGAAATGCAGAGCGTGGGACTGAGTCATGCCAGGGTTTCTTCTTATATTAACAACAGATAATCCAGGGCAGCTTCTCTGAGGGTCAGAGAGAAGGGAAAAACCACAGCCGCAGACCCTACACTGAGCATCTACAGGCATGTTCTCACAGTACTAGGACATTATTTTCATCACACAACAGAACTGGGAGACTATTACTGCAACTTGTAACCGTGAGCAACTTTCAGGGCTGGAGTGATGGCTCAGTAACCACGGGCTGCTCTTGCAGAGGACCTGGGTTTAATTCTCAGCACTCACATGGCAGTTCACAAGTGTCTGGAACTCCAGCTCCAGAGGATTCAATGCCCTCTTCTGGCCTCTGTGGGTACTGCACACACATGGTATACTTAACATACATGCAGGCAGACACTCATGCACATACAATAAATGCGTACTGGATTTAAAAACACTTCCCCTTTGAAAGCAGCTCATTAAATGTCCCTCATCTCGGGTGCATAAGTACTTTCCTCCACTTCTGGCAGAGGCAGTTCCTCCTGGACAAGGGACACCACACCCAGGGGAAGACCCAGACGTGGTGGTACATCTAAATGGTACTCAAACTTGAGATCTGACTACATCGGTCATTTGCATTGCTTCATCTAGAGTGTTCTTAAGTGAAACAGGCTTTTAAATTTCATCTTCTACTGTATGTGCAGAATAAACTGGCCACTGGCACAGTCAAGTGTGGCATTCTGCCCCCTGCAACATTGCTACAGCATTGCTTCTGTACCCAGGACAAACGTCAACATGCAGAAAAAAGTGCCAGTGATCAGGATTACTGGGATGGTGGTGTTTAGGACTCAGGAATCTCCCAGGGTTCCAAAGAGACCTCTTTGAGAAACACTGCTCTGTATCACACACTTTACCCATTCCTTCTATGGGGTACGTCGGCAAGATGTGAAATGTAAGAGAATTTTAAGATGAAAATGTAAAAGCAGATTCTAATTAGAAGTGAGTTACCTCCCAGCCCAGGCAAAGGGGGAGGCCCAGCACCTGCAGGTGAACACTGAGGCAGGCGGACTGAGGACTGTTGAACTCTGCCGGATGAGGGGACTATGGATTCAGGACAGCCCAGCCTAAGACAGACAGCTGCCCAGCCGACCCTGCAGGAGGGCTCATGAGCAGAAATGTAAGCCAACAAAGACTACTTCACAGGGTGAAGCAGGGCTCCGTGACACACTCTGCTCTTAAGAAGTGGGAAAGTCACTGCAGTGACTCATCCAACAGGAAGCCAGGACAGTCCCAGACAAGGGGACAGACACCAGGACAGAGTGACTGAAAAGGAAAGAGAATGACCCTGCCGCACAAAACACCAGTATTGAAAGATGAAGACAGGAGAAAACAGCCAAAGGTATGCATGCTTTGGGCTTTGGTTTGGCAAATCTGCTTAGTGACCCAGTCACTTCACTGGCTATCACTACTGGAACATCAGACTTCAGATTTTACCTAACAGCAAATGCAAGTATTACAACTCCTCCTTTGGCTGATGTGTCCACTACAAGAGACAAGGGCTACGGAGTGCTCCTGTACGCAGTGCTCCTGTATGGAGTGCTCCTGTACGCAGTGCTCCTGTACGGAGTAAGTGCTCAGTAAAAGCCACATCTATTTTATGAAAATGGGGAAATCAACAGTAAAAATCACGTTCACAGGATGATCACTGGGAGCTGGGGAGAAGGTTCAGTCAGGCGAATGCCTGTCACACAAGTATGAAGACCTTAGTTAGTATACCAGCTCCCAGGGGAAGACCCAGATGTGGTGGTACATCTAAAACCCCAGCACTGGGGAACAGAGGCAGACCTCTTGAAGGACAGACAGCCTGACAAATTCATGAACCCAAGTTCAGTGAGAGACTCTGTCTCAAAGAATACAATGGAGAACTACTGATGGAAACATTCTATGTCAACCCATGGTCTCTATATGCACAACCACACATGCATGCATACACACCTGCACACACACGAACTCATATACAAAAGATGAGAAGTCAGTGAGGTCTGTAAGAACAGTGGAAAGCAGTTCATCAGATCAAGCTTGCAGGCTTGCACTGAGGTCAGAGTTTTCAGCTAGCTAACAATCCACACTGAAACCAGTTCCACTTCTCTAAGGACTTAGGAGTAGGAGGGAAGGCTACCCTGACAATTCCTCTGAAACGGTGCTGCTGTAGTCCTGCTGGCAAAGACCAAAATAAAGGAATGGCTGGCATTCTCCAAAGACTCTTCCAAGCCCCCAAATTATGCGGCTACTGTGTCATACAAGTCCAGAGCCAAGGGGTCTCAGAGCCATTAGAAGCCAGGCTCTAAGGTTCACAGCACCTCACAGCTTGGTGATAACAGGATGCTAGGTGGGGTGGGCCAGATCGGCCTTCTGCATTGAAAACAAACCAACCAACCCTCTCCTGAACATTTGCTCTATAATTTTTCTGTTCATGAGTGGTCTACTGAGGTAAAGGTCAATGTCAAACCTGCTCTCTGCATTCCCTGAGGAGATGACTCAGTCCCTTTCACTGACAACATAGGGGAAACTAAATGTGTGAGGCTAAAAACAGGTTTCTAGAATCATAAGACTTATGGCAATTAATTTTCAGCACCCCCAAAGAGTGAGCCTTGTAATGTTCTAGCCAGGATGAGAAACAAGAGACAAAAATCGCTCTTACTTTGGGCTGGGGAGACCACTCAGTCTATTTTCTGGTGTCTTCCTACACTGAATTCTTGTTGGAATGTAAGTTCCAGGGGCTGCAGAGGCGGCTTGCTTGGTGAAATACTTGTCATATAAGCATGACGGTCCCAGGCAGCCACATGCAGGCTAGGTGTGGTGGTGCACACATTTGCTGTCAGTGCTGGAGGTGCAATGGGGAGCCTCCAGGGACTCCTGGCCAGGGGGTCTAGCCTGACACTTCTGGTAGCTCCAGGTTCAGTGAGAGACCTTGTCTCAAAACATAGGTAGAGAAAACTGGGTGCTATAGCTCAGTGACAGAACATTTGACCAGCATGCATGAGGTCCTAGGTTCAATCCCTGGTGGCAGAAAAAAATATAAATAGATAATAAGGTGGAGAATGATTAAGGATGACATCTGACTGCTGACTTTCAGCCTCCACGTGCACATGCATACATATGTGTGAATGTCAACACACGTGCATGTGCACACATGCACACTAAAATATAAACATAAGAAATAGTTAAAAATATAGGTTTCATGGGGGCAGAGGACGTAGAGCTGGTACTCATCCAGCATTTGGTACTGGGAGACCTTAACTATCAAAAAGATACACCGTTTCTGTAGTGCCTGTTCTCATTTCATTTCTGTGGCTGTGATGAGACCATCCTGACAACAAACATCTTGGTGGAGGAAGGGGTTTGCTGGATTACAGTTCCAGGTTACAGTCCGTAACTGAAGAGCAGTCACAGTGGCAGGACCTTGAGACCGCTGGTCACACCATGTCTCCAGTCAAGAGCATGGACCACAAATGCACCAGCGCTGGCTGCTGGCTGCTCACTTGGCATTCGTCACTCTTAAACAGGGCAGGACTAGGGGATGGGGCCACCCACAGCGGGCTGGGTCAGTCAACCATCAAGACAGTGTCCCACAGGCAACCTGGTCCACATGATTCTTCGTCGTGATCCTAGGGTGGGTCATGTTGATAGTTCCCAGTAATCAGCACCCTCCTCAGCAAGCTGTCACTTGAGTGTCTATTCATGTTTGGTGAGGTCACAGTCGATTCACTCCCTCGGCAGATACCGTTAGAGCGAATGCTTCTGAAGTCATGTGATTTTTTTATCGCTGTGACAAAAGAACTGAAGGAAGGGAGGGTTTGCTCTGGCTTACGATTCGGTGGCATGGTTTCCATCAGGGAGGGAACGATTAGTGTGGAAGCTCCGAGGCAGTAATAATAATGTGTCCACAGTCAGGAAGCAAGAGTGCACAGGAAGTAGGGCTGGGTACGACACCTCAAGGCCCACTTCCAGTGACTCACTTCCCCTAGTGAGGCTCCACTTCCTAAATGTCCCTGGCCCTTTTGGAACATCTACACCAGCTCAGGACCAAGTGTTCAAACACCTATGGGGACACTTCACATTCAAACGTCTGTACACTTTTTGCTTAATTTGTCTAAAAACAAGAAATATCACCTCAGAAATGCTCAGCAGATACCTTTGTCCATAAAGAAGGTGAAAATACTCCAAGCAAATTCCAGGAACGTATTTGTAATGGCGGCCTTACAGTAAAAAACGGCTAACCTTGGGCTGGAGAGGTGGCTCAGTCAGAAAAGTCCTTGTCACACGTAAGAACCAGAGTTCACATCCCCACCATCCGCGTAAAAACCTGACCCAGGGCAGAGCCTGCTTTCCCTGTTCAGAAGAAGCAGAGACAGGCAGATCTCTGGAGCTCATTGGCCACCAATTCCAGCCAATCCACATTCAGTGGGAGACTGGAAACAGGGGAGGGGCCAATGGAGGAAGCCACAGCATTGCCTCTGGCATCCACATCCATGAGCGGTGTGCGTACACATACAAACCACCTCAATACTGCAAAACCTGTTCGTTTACAAGCAGCCTTTATTAAAATCCCTGCTTTGTGCTCCTAAACTAATAAAATGATCTAAGTCACTGAGTAAATGTCACCAGAATATAAATATGTGTATTTATTTCATTTCCCCCCTGCAAACTCCTGGAATTTACTTTGGAGAAAATGTAAGAAACTTCACAGTTTTGGGAAATCTCATTTTTTTAAACTTGGAACTAGGAAAATATGTATTTCAGAGTAGGCCATTTAGAGCTATTCCTGCTTTCCTGCTCTACACTCCCCAGGGTCATGTGTAAATCTATGTGTCATTCTGAAACAGCACAGTCCTGGACTACCTACCCTCAGTCCTCCAGTGCCCCTAATTCCCCACAGCTCTACAAAAGGACATTCCTAGTACACCTGTCTTTAAATCTTTCAACTCTCACCTGGCGGCGGTGGCGTACGCCTTTAATCCCAGCACTTGGGAGGCAGAGGCAGGCAGATCTCTGTGAGTTCAAGATCAGCCTGGTCTACAGAGCAAGTTCCAGGACAACCATGACTGTTATATAGAAAAACCTTGTTTTAGAAAACAAAACAAAACAAAACAAAAACCTTTCAACTTTCCCCTACATCTCCAGAATGAGCAATGAAAATAATATCAGAGCTACTGGGGAGTGAAGGGGGTAATCCCTAGGGAAACAATGTCAGAGATACTCAAGGAGGGAGGGTGCACTCCCAGGGAAACAGACCTTACCAGAGAAGTACTCCTTCCCCAAGGCCCCCAGACAGAGGAGACTGGCTAACAAGAAATGTGGTTCCAAAGCCCTTCTGGAAGGGAGAGGCTTGCCCCTCACCTGTATTCCTGCACCCATTCCTGAGTCACAGTACCCAAGACTACCCTAACGGTAGAGGAGCAGCAGCAGCCGAGCGGGAGATGCCTCCTTCCTCACTGGCTGCTGGCAAAGCAAGCCTGTAAGACAAGCCGTCTGCCATCTTGTCTTGCTGGGCCTGTTCTGCGATGATGGAGGAAAAGAGGGAAGAAACAGAGAAAGGACAACAGCCCCAAAGGCCTGGGAGACACCGGCAGAAGCCTGTCACCCAGTGCCTGTGGCGAACAAGAGCCAGGAAGACTAGTCACCAAAGGAAGAGAAAGTCTGTACAAAGTATCTGTTTCAGAGGTCATCTGCAGAGACCTGGGGATGAGAGGTTGGTTAGAAGAAGAACTCCACAGTTTTCACAACACTTTCAAATGACGTAACAGGATGACACATGTGACAGGGATGTGAGCAAGTCCAAACACTGCCCGCAGAACCAGGCTAGCCCCCAGCTCTGGATGACCAAAGCTGGTTCAACAGTGAGGCTGACCACGGTGGGGTGGCCAAGGGAGCTTTGTCACCCTTGCTTAGAAGGAAGGGCCTCTGTGCCAATTCTACCCAGCCCTCTGTTTATCCATCTCTAGGAGGAGCCCCTGGGAGAATCCCGTGAGCTGAGCAGCCCTAGAAACAGAAGGCACCTTTTGATAAGAGCCTGTGAACTACACTCTGGCATATCACAGATACCATGCTCATCTGTCCTGCAAATGAAGAGAAGAGTGGCCTGGGGAGACATCCACGGATAGAGCACTCCCCATCTGGCTGCAGCTGACTTCCAAGAGAGCAGCTCAGCCTTTCCTTCTTAAGTGTGCTCCTGTATGTCACCTGACAGCTAACTTCACTGTGAACCAGCACTGGGCAGAAATTACTGTAACGGCGGAAATAATTACTATAGCCTGGATTGTGGCCAGCAGAGCTGAAGACCTGGGCTTTCAGCTTTTCACTGATTTAAGTAGCCACTGGTTTAAGGGGGCTGGTGGTGTCTATGAACACTGAGGTCTACATCTTTAAAAAAGAAAAAGATAAACAGATATGGTACAGATCTCATTTGTCCTAAACTGACGGGGGAAAAACACACAGAATCCTGTTTCTGACCTGCAAGGAAACAGAACATCTCACCACTCCAGCCTTCGAGCCCGTCTCTGGTTGCTGCTGTAGCCATCTGTCAATGTGCCTCCACAACATCTTGGTGTAGAAGCCCCAGAACACCCAAGCCAACTGCTCATTCCCTGCCGGAATTCTCTCCATATGTCTATGCACCTGTGACCAAGTGGTCCTTGGCATGTGCAGAGGTGGGTGGCCGCCATCTTAGCATCTGGAGAGATGGCCCACCCCAACTCCAAGGACATATGAAGGACGCACAAGACCACTTTTAAAAAGGGGCTGGAGGACGACTCAACAGTTAGGACCACTCACTGCTCTTCTAGAGCACCCGAGTTCAGTTCTCAGCCCCCATGTCAGGACGTTCAGGAACCCCTGTAACTCTAGCCCCAGAGGATGCAAGGCTGGCTCCATGGGCACCTGCACTCACCTGCACATAGTCTCTCACAGATACACATGCACACACATTAATTAAAAATAAAATGGTTTTCAATCTGGTTTTGTAGTCTCTTCTGTAGAACTCTCATACTCATTAACCCACTTAAACTCCATGTTAACTTTAGAATATAAATATTTAGCAAACCCATTTATTTTACAGACGCCAACTGACTTTTCTCAGGCAATATGACCTGTCTTCAGTGGCACAGACCCAGTCCTGGAATGTCCTCTGAGTGACAAGAGACAGGTAGAGGAGAGGGAAAGGGACAGCGTATGACCTGAGAGAGCAGAGGAGAAAGTACAGGGACACCCACCACTCACCTCAGAAACCAGCCCATTCCAAATGTAACCTTTCAACTAGAGACAAACTACGTTCACCAGGCCAGGCCCTGCTCTGCGCCCATGCTTCTTCATGTGTGCTCCAATAGCACAGCTCAAAGGTGTGTTAGAAACACAATCCTCAGCCTATCTGTGACCCACTGAAGCAGAATTCCTGGGGCTGGCCCAGCACCCTGTGCTGGAACAAGCCTTCCAGTGGGCTCTGCTGCTCACCCTCAGGGTGAGAATTATTGTCCTTTTTTTTTTTTTTTTTTCATCTGTAAACACAATAATGAAGTCACTGAGGAAGAGGAAGCCCAGCTGTGGGTCAGGAGGTTCAGATCATGTCCTGGCTGATTCCAACCTTGGGGCAGTGGCCATACATCCTGCCACCTGCTGAGGTCAGCACGGAAAGGCTATCTTTCTCTACTCCCTCATTGTTTTAAAAAAGGAAAAGGCCTGTTCTACAGTTGGAACTAGAGTGTGAATACAGTATCCTCACTTCCAATATTACATGATCAATCATATGTGATACTTGAAGCAATGTCACAAGCCAGAGAAGGGTGAGTTTCTGTAAGGTAAATATGAGAACACGCTTAACATTAGGAAGGAGTTCGCTTTTCTACTGTTTCTGTAAATTTTTATATTACATTTATTTTATTTAGTGGGGAGGAGGAGAGGCACATGCCACCACATCCACGAGGAGGTCACAGGACAACTTTAGGGAACTCGTTCAAGTCATTAGGCATGGTGGTAGTGTCCTTACCCAGTGAGCACCTCACCAGCACTTCTGATGGTTTAATAATAATGGTAGCCATGTTTAATAATAATGGTACCAATGTGTCTGCACTGGGCTGAGTGTGACCTAAGTCTTATCTCATTTGCCCTCATGCAACTCTGAGATAAGGGAGTGATCTTCATCCCACTCTACCTCGGAGGCAAAATTCCCTGTGGACGCGCAGTAAGGAGGTGGCAGAGGTTAAGATTGTTCTTAAACAATCTTTTCTTGTTTTTAAATATATCCTGACTCAATCTATTCAACTTTTCCAGATTCTCTGTGTTACTGAATTATAAGCACTATGCTTTCTACCTGTGTTTTATGCCATTGTCTCATGTGCTATTCAAAAAGTTCTCACCTAGCTGGCCCTGGCAGCACGGAACCTTAGTGCTTGGGACTAGGCGGAGAGATTGCTGTGAGTCAGAGACAGATCCTACACTTCAGGCTTTATATGTGGGAGGTTCAGGTCATGAAACCGGAAAAGGGACCACCGGAGTGGGGGTGGGAGGTGGTTTTAAGGAAGGGGGAAGGGAAGAGAGATTGTAATAGGACATATGTGGAGCTTTTCTGGGGAGTGGATGGGAGGCAGGAGTGTGGGAGAAGAGTGCAACAAAACAAAATGTGTGAAAACCATAACAAAATCACATTTTCATGCTAATTTACTTAAAAAATGGGGTTCAGTGGGTAAGAGTGCTTGCTGCCAAGGTTGACAAACTGAGTTTGGTCCCCAGAACTCACATAGTAGAGGAGTAAACCAACTCCTACAAGTTGTCCTCTTCCTCACCCACACACATGCAAACACAGATACACACACAAGAAATCTTTTTTTTTCTGAAAATGTAAGAATGAATAAAGGTCAACACTAAGACTCACAGATTCTAAAAGACATAATTTACAATTTAAACATAAAATGTAAACATTTTAGAAGCAAGCATACATAGTCTTTGGGACACAGGCCTAGGCAAGACATCCCCAGGAGGGATGCACACCAAAAGCATCATGCATACAGAGAAAAAAAAATCAGTGAATTGGACTTTACCAAAAGTACAGAGTTAGATTTTCAAAATGGTTCCAGAAAGAGAATAAAAGGACAAAACCCACTGTGGGAAGAAGATGCATGCCGCAGCCGGGCACACTAAGGATGCTCAGAGCCCAGTGGTAAAATAAACAACCCGGTTGGGAAAGAAAGAAGCTTAAGGTAGTGAAGTAATGGGCCTTCCCCCAAAGAGGGCATGCAGACAGCGCATATGCAGAGAGGGTGTGCAAGCCTGTGGGCCTTAGGTACAAACTAACGCCACAGTAAGCTTACAGCACTTATTAAAACACCTATTGGGACAGCTAAAATAAAAATCAGTGCCATCCGATGCTGGTCAGGATGCAGAAAAGTCAGGTGTTTCCACTGCAGGGAGGAATCTAAAATGAAATGCCTACTCTGGAGAAGCCTTTAACAATTATTTTATTAACAGCACACAGTTGCCTTATAATCTAGCCTCCTGGGTACTTTCCTGAAATAGTGAAGAAACATGTCCACACAAACCCTGTTTGTGAACATCCACAGAAACCTTATAGGTAATAAACCAACACTGAAGGCAACTCAGGTGTCCTTTAACAGAGAAGTGGTCAAACCACATCCAGACCTTGGGATACTACTCGGCAATGGGAATGAACAATCCATCGATACGAGCAAGATACGGTGGATCTCATGGAAATAGCGCAGGGTAAAAAGCCAATCTCAAAGGTTCCATGTTTCGAGGATTTGTTTACATAAAACATAACACGACAGAATTGTAGAGAATTATGAGTAGGTTAAGTATGACTGTGATCCGGGGACAGAGGGGAGGAGGAGAGAGTGGGTACCACCATAATCAGGGAACAAGGAAGAGCCTCAAGAGTCAGAATAGCTCTGCGTGCATCTTGAGTGTGGAGCTGGAGTCATAGTGCATGGGAAGTGTGCACACAGCACACACATGTGTGCGTGCAATCTGAAGACCCCCCATCTAGGCTCTGAGGATTCCACTCACGTAACTTCGGTTCTTTTAGGGTGCCATGGTGTCGTAATGGTCACCAGCAGAAGAGAAAGAGTACCCTGGACCTCGCTACTAATTCTTGCAACATCCTCTGAAGCTATGATCAATTCAAATGGAAAGTGAAGGCTGAGAAAACCACAGGCATACTTAAGAGACGACGACGAACAGGAATATAGTCAGCAAAGCTGCAGTGCTGCCCAGTGAACCCCAAACACAGTCAAACATGCTCAACTGCACACCATTTAAAAAGCTGAACCCAAGACTTAACAGGGACGAGTTCCTAACTCCGACTCCTCTACTTCCTCCTAAAAAGAAAAGGGGAAAAATAAAACAAACAAATAAACCAACAAAAAATCCCGATGTTGAGCCCCTTGGGGAGGCTGGGGGTTCAGCCAGGAGCTTGGGATGAATGCACCCTAAGGTTTCACAAGCGACAGAAGGGCTCAACCCGGACCCTGCACAACATCCAAGAGCGCCAACAACTTCCTTCCAGAAACAGTAGTGCACTGGCCTGCTCACCATGGCCAGGTGTCCACAGAACCACTCCTGTGAGACAAAGCAAAGTTAAACCCACGGGACTTTAAAAACTCTCTAGGCAAACAAACAGAAAAACCTCAATAACCTCAGACAATTCCTAGCAAACTTTGTAATCAAATACATCCTCTGGCCTGACCTCCTCCCTCACCTCCTGCTTTTCAAGGATTCTGTCACCTACTGAATTCTGGGTGATAAGAACCCTCCAGTGCTAACAAAAACATTCAAAATACTACAAAATTCCTAGCCTGAGCTTCCACACGCACAGGCACACACAGAACCCAGCCAAGAAGGAGTGTTACTTGAGAAAAGTTTGGTAAATGTTAGAATTGCAAACAATTCTTACAAAGCTCAACTTATTGGTGTGAAAAGAAAATTTTTATAGTGTCCCTAGTATCTCCCTTGATCTGTCACTGGGTACTTAAAGTCCTGTGTGCCGCAGTATTTTGTCATCTTCCAAGCACTTTCAGAGCACCCCCAGAAGACACAAGCACACCTGGAGGATGAACTTTGGCAGCTCCTTTTTCCCAGCAGAGCCCCTGCCTCCCATCAGTTAATTCAGCCCCCCTCCTGGGCTCCAGGCTCACACATCTGGGTGGGGTTGGACATCAGAAAGAGCATAGTGCCACCCAGTGAAGCTCCAGACACACATGCTGGCTGGGAGCAGGCACTCTCCACTCTCATCGGCAGAGCTACATTCATGTACCGCTGTTGATGAAAGATGCGTTCTTAAATCTTCAGTCTCCATGTGTTCTCAGTGCGCTCCAGCCCACACCCTCTCAACAGAACCGGAAACACCACCTAGACATTTTTCAAAAGGGGAGAGGAGGGGGGCTGCAGGGATAGCACCTTCTCATGTGCTGGTCAACTCCAGGTGGACAAAAGTTTTCCTCATCAGGAAAAAAGGTGGCATGCAAGAAGAAACAAAAACCAGCTCACCTAAAAACTAAACATCACCTCCGCACACACACCAGAACCCCACGTAAGAGGTCTTTAGAACATTCTAGTCTATGCCCTGCTCCCTTCACAACCCCCCCACCCCACCCCACCCCACCCCCACACACGCGCGCACACACACACCCGCGCGCACCAGGAACCCCACCAAGTAAGAAGTCTTTAGAACATTCTAGTCTATGCCCTGCTCTCTCTCTCTCTCTGCTCAAATCTATGCATTCTGGTCCTTTGCTTTCCTCCCACACGGTTCGACTTAAGAACTGCCCCCTCGGTATTCTCATAAAGAGCCATCTTGGAGAGAAATCACGTAATGTTCAGAGCGGGGTCCTAGCAAGTGCTTTTTGTACTCCTCTGGCATCGTCAAGAACTTGAATCACAGAGACCCTTAAGCAGCAATGTTAGACGGGGCAGTGCCAACCTGGGCCCCATATGGTAGGCCGCCAGGGAGAATCTTAGGCAGTCTGGCAGGATCCACAGCCGAGTTTTGGAAGCAGGAAGCCAGGAGCGTTCCATCTTCAAGCCCTGACTTTTTACTCCCTGAAAAGGAGTCTTCTGGAATTGCAGCTGTTTAATATTACCTCAGTCTGCTTGTATTCATTTCTGATGAACAAGTTGACACTGTTTTGAGGGATCACACACCCTCCACCACCACCAAGGACTTTTATAAGCAAAACCCGCCAAACTTTTAACAGTCTTCAGAGGAGGAAGACAGAGCCATGTGGGCAGGGGCAGGAAGCAGGGGGGCCAAATTCCACACAAAATGTAAGCATCAAGGCCCTGGAATCAAGACCTGTGTCCTGAAGCCGCAGTCCGGATAATAGAGACAATACACCCACGACAAAGGCAGAAACGCAAAAGGGTGCGTACTGGGGTCCAGGGGGGCGGGGGAAGGGGGGCTGGGATTCGAGGCCAGGAGACCTCGTCCCCCAGCATGGCTCCCTAGGAGGCAGTACCCGCGGGTCCTCTGGGCTGTCAAAGGCCGTCGTGGGCCGAGGTGCCACTCTCC